>PVKZ01003710.1:0-118017 GCA_004027375.1 Macroglossus sobrinus | reverse complement strand
AACATTTAGGAGCTGTTTCAGCCCAGCGTCAATTCCAGGTGGCTCAGAAAACACACTTTGTCTTCATTTATGGCCTCACTCAGCTCACAAGTACTCAGTTCCTACTGTGTTTGAGATTCTACTATTGAGCATCAAGCACTAGAATGATGATCCAGTGAAGAAAAGCACATGCTCTCTCCAAAAAGTCCACTGACGGTCCGAGAGACAGTATCTCGTCCTTTCCCACATTCTGTCTGCAGTCACAATAGGATACAGCTCTGTGGTTACAGCTGACTTAGAGGCTAGGAGGTGGATGAAAAGAAAGAAAGAGGCCCTCATGAAAGCATGGCTTACTAAGGGAGATAAAGTGTAAAAACATCAATTAATTCAACATGAAAAGAAATAACGCCTCTAAGAACCTTTCGGGTGAGGGGAGTATGTGAATTCGGAGGAGAGAGAGATCACCCCTTTCAGTTTGCAGACCTGGCAGCCTTCGCTATCCCCCTACTCATCGCTGATCAATCCTGTACAGCAGAAGCCCCTCCCCTCCACGAGGTGGGGCTGGGACTGTGTGTGTGTGTGATTTTGTGTCTCTGTAGCACAGTGAGCACTGTCCCTTCCCCTTCTGTGTCTCACACGGGGATCTGTTTGGTTCAAATTCACATTGGGAGTGGAATCTGGTCCTCAACACTAGTCTGCTTGACTAGAGCCTGAATTTCTGATCGATTCGTCCCAATGCCTGCTCCTGGAGAGCCTGACCTGGACATTTCCTGCCTTTGCGTCTCCAGAAGTGATAATCCTGTCCCTCAGACAGCAACCTGACAAATTAAAATAAAACAAAACAAACAAAAAAACAGAAGTTTTTGAGATCAAGGTAAATAGCGCCCCCACCACCATCAGCAACCATACCAAGAATGTGGGCTGCCACCCCAACGGCAGCTTCCAAATTTGGGAATAGAAAATGATGGTTAGAGAAGCAAAAATGTCACAAAAACAGTGGTTTTATCAAAATTTAACAGCTCCTTTTTTTATTAAACAGTTTTCTAATTACTGAAATTTTTTCCTTGACTCCACAGGTCTGAAAATGTTGGCTCTGACAGCGTTACCCCTCTTCAACTTTGCTTCAGTCATGTTACTACGCTGCCATTTTCAGTGCTGTCACTCTGAATGATCTTTCTTAGAGACACTGCAAAGATCTCCATGAAACTGAGTGAGTTAAAACATGTGCTGTATCCAAGTGGCAGTAACTTGAAATAAAAAAAGCTAAAAAGTAGGGAATGTCTGAGGTCCAGGACAAAGTGGGGAAACACACAATGATGTAACATCTATTGCTATGCACTGGATGTGAAGGCCTAACCCCTAGTGCCTCAGAACGTTACTGTAGTTAGATATAGGGTCTTTACAGAGGTGATTGGGGTAGAACAAGTGGGTTCTAATCCAATGTGACTGGTGTTCTCAGAAGAGGAGACGAGGACACAGGCACATACAGAGGGAAGATGATCGGAAGAATGATGGAGAGGAGACAGTTTCCATCTGCAAGGCAAGGAAAGAGGTCTAAGAAGAAACTAACTCTTCAGAGACCTTGATCTTGGACTTCTAGCCTCCATCACTGTGAGAAGATACATTTCTGTTGTTTACGCCATCGAGTCTGTGGTATTTTGTCATGGCAGCTCTATATAACTAATACGCCTGTCTAGCAGGGTTGCTCCAAAGATGTGAACTGAATACTCATTTAGCTTTGTTAATCCCTGAGGAACACTGTTTAAACCACAGTAAAAAGGGTGGGTTGAAAGGACCACAAAGGCAAAGGGAAAGAAACAGTACATGGAGATTTTGGAAGGTGGGAGGCAGATGAAGAAAGCTAAATTTTAACCCAGTAAACAAGAAAGCCCAGAAAACAACCAAATTTACATTGCATCAATCCAAGATATTTGGGAATGAGTGGCTAAATTTAGGTATATCAAAAAAGCAATGAAGGTGGGCTGGAAACAGTAGTAGGTGCTCCTCTATTTAAGAAACATTCAGACATTTATCACACTTTATCACACTTCCTGCTACCTGGTTACTTTCCTTCTCTCTCACTGTCGAAAATTTAGTCTCTGTAGAAGAAAAGCAAAGAGTTTTGTGCCTGGGAAACAAGATAGATTTAAAAAATACTTTTAAAAACCAGAGTAAAAATGAGTTGTAACAATGTTGACACCTTTAGCTTCTCCTCCTATTGGCTCCTGGAATGCTAGGACCCAAGACTCAAACCTCCAGGAAAATTTTGAAAAGTTTCCCTCGGGGAGCAAGAGAAAATAACTAAAGATATTGACAGAGTGGGCTCTCCTCCCTCAGATGGCCAAGGAAGCTCATCCTTGCAACCTGGTTACCACCCAAATTACGAAACATAGGAATTGAGTTTAATGACTATTTTCTAAACTCTTTCATGTCATATAATTAGTACAATCTAGATTCAGAAGAAAGAAGTTAATTCATGACATACACAGATGGCTTAAAGAATTTGGGAATCAGTTCTCATGTAATATCTGGTTGAGGAGACAGCATAAGATCCTAGACAGAGGGCCCACCGTGCACCCAGCACAAGAGATGAACGTAGACACATGGGCCTTCTCTTATGTGCATCATCCCAGATTTCAGAACTGATGACAAAGAAGAATGGTTACAAAACAACAACAACAATAACAACAAAAAGTAGATTTCAAAACATCACACG
The DNA here is from genome assembly GCA_004027375.1 of Macroglossus sobrinus. Taxonomy (NCBI): domain Eukaryota; kingdom Metazoa; phylum Chordata; class Mammalia; order Chiroptera; family Pteropodidae; genus Macroglossus; species Macroglossus sobrinus. The sequence goes on along the minus strand of PVKZ01003710.1, from coordinate 115,322 downwards.
ACAATCATAATTTTGTTGTTTCCCCTTCAGTAATATTGGAAGTTAAAGTATATCTTTGATGTCTAAAAAGGTAATTTCCAACCTAGAATTTGATACTCAAGCAAACTATCAATTAAGTGTTAGAGTACAGCTACTTTTGAAATTCTGATTTTTCAAAGATGTTACTTGTTACACCTCAGGAGGCTACTGCAGTATGACTTTAAACTAAAATATAAGAATAAAGAAATTTTAAGAGGTAGGAATATCAACATCTTAGACAAGTAGATACAAAAAAGAATCAATTAAGAAAGTTAAAATTGGGTATCTGGGAGTTAGGAATAAAAAATATGTATTTTTAATAAACTTTGTAGAAGTGTTGAACAATTTCAATTATGTTAAAGTCTAATTTTGATAAAGTCTTATTTCGATAAAATAAAACTAATTAAAAAATTAAGTGGGATAATATGATTAAGGTACCTTGTGAACCTTTTAGTATCAGTTCTCCACTTTCTACCTAATCATCTGACTACAGGACCTTGAACAAGTCATTGTTCTTGCTAGGTTTGAGTTTCCTAACTCAGTAAATGAGAGAATTGACCTATATTATGACCCTTTTAAAAACTCTAAGATTTTATTAATCTACTTACTATTTACTAGGACTTTAGTGTAGTTCACAGACGATGTCTCTGAATATTAACTTTTTCTGCTCCTAATTGTAACTTTTTATCGTAAGCTTGATGTTAAAGGAAGCAGAATCTAAAATACACATACAAGTTGATTTATTGTTATAAAAATGATGAAACAGGCTATCTAGAAAAATGTCACCTTTGCATCTTTCCACATTCCATAAAAGTTTAACACACCTACCCTTTTTCTCTCCTCCTGGTGACACTGAAGTGTCTCCCTACTGTTGAGAGAGGGTAAGACCAAGTGTATCAGTAACCAAAGAGATCTCTCCAGTCTTAGAAACAGTCTGTTCCTAGGGAGGCATGGCTGTTCGACCTATATAAATCCACTTCACAGTGTCTGGTCTGTGGGAGACTTTTAATAAATGCTCGTTTATAGGATTGAAAAAACACTGCATGTACTTTAGGGCAGTATTGAAGAAAACACACTTCCAGCCATACTCTACTGGCCAATTGATAAAACATTCCTCCCAGAAAGAGATTTCTGCAGCCTACCCAGTGTCTCTGCAGGGACTAGTGTCTTATTAAATGCCTCTTACTTGTTCCTCTCCTTTCTGACGCTTCACCTCTCTAAACTAGATCTTTGTCCTTGCAAGTAAAGCAAAGGGAAATGAAAACTGAATTTTGCCATGATGGCTGGCGAGCGCTGGACGTCGGGGAGAGAGTGGGTTTGGGTGGTTTATACGCCCCCTCCCTCCCACCCTACCAGGCACTCTATTCAATTAATTTCAAGTGAAAACAGATTTATTTAATTACTATTTTACAGATCTTTCTCATGAAACTTTCTTGCTGTAGGACAATTTCTAAGTGCTTCCTTCTCTTATTTGAAAAGAGACTTGAGACTCTGGTCCCTGTTAAAGAGGAAGAAAGAATCACTGACGTCCAGCTTCCCTCCAGCTACTCCGCATCTGAGCAGACTGCGTGACTCATCTTTCCTAGAAACACAACAATGAGATCATCTCCTCTGTTTCCTTCCCACTCAGAGAACAGTTGAAGTGGTTTCCAGTGCATTCAGATAAAATTTTTCTTTACCTTCTGAAAAGCTAGTTAATACAGAAGAGTTTAATCATATGATTGGAACACAGGGAGGAAGAAAGTGAACAGAAATCGATACAGTCTTTTTTTTTTTCCCAGGCAGCTCAATTTCTGTCTCCAAAACTAAAATTGTATAAATGATTAAAAGAGACACATTTGTATTTTTTTTAAATACCTCTTATAATAGGGAACTCATCACATCCAGAGGCAATTTGTTCTGCTTTTAACAATTCCTTTAGGTTGTTCTTGCTTACGTGGACCTAAAATCTGATGACCTATAACCTTTACTTGTTAGCCTTACCTCTGACTTTTAGAGCTAAAGAGAATATCCCTAGCTCTTCTCCAGCTGTCATCCCTTCAGATATTTAAAGACAATGATCCTATCACATGATTTGTTCTACTTCAAGTGTAGAATCCATAGAATATGGTTTGTTTTACTATAGATACTCAGTTATGCTTCTAGATTAACGATTTGGCCTGAATTAACAAAAAAAGTCAAATATCTGGTTTTAAATTCCTTTAAATTGCTGTTTCACCATATGGATGTGTTGCTGCCACAGAATAGGCAAGATATCTGGGCAAATATATTTTTTTTCCTAAAGTGCATGAATAAGTTGGCATTGTTTTTGCATAACCAGTATCTAAACCATGTTTATTCCAAAACTATGAGTGTTTTTTTTTATTTTAAAATACTCTATTCCTGAAAGATGGTGTTTAAATCAAGTGATTGTATCACTTCGATTTTAAAATTCACATTTACTAATTTTCATATTGCTTGGGCACAAACAGAATGGAACAAAATGTATCATACTTATTCTATTTTTCTAGGATGTTAACATTCAAAGACCATTCTACCAGAACTTTCTCAGATTCCCCTGGAAACCGAAGTGCAATAGAAAGCCAGATTTATCCCCAGTTGCAAAAATAAGGTTTCTTGAGCAAACAGACAAGCAAAACAACTAAAACAAAACAGAGCATTAAGAAAATCTTCAAGTAGCCCAAATAACATTTCAACTATACCTCCATATATGAGGAAGCATATATGACATGGAAGTTTTAGATGTTCAATCTGGAAAGAATCTTATAATTTCCTGTGTAGGTGGAAGGGCACCAGTTAAGTTAATTTTCAAATAAATCTTGAAAGTATAGACTCAGAACTTTAACGCTAAAATAGAATGTAGAGATACAACAAGCCTTGGACTGAGGAAGACAGCTTGGCTTTATATGTAACTACAGTATGTACAAGCAGTGTGGCCCAGCTAAGGAAGCCATTCTTCCAGACCTTGTTAGGACGATCCCACGTTTCCGACACTCTTGGCGAACTGTTGCCACTGTAGAACTCTGAGAGATTAGAGCTTGAGGTAAAGCCCTATCTTAAAAGGATTTCTAAACCGAGCGAACAGAGGTGTCAAAATACAAGTCAGAAGTGCTAACTTGGTAAGTCTGGGAAACTGGAGGTGTCGAGATGCTAGGTGGGCCTCAGTCCCTGGCACTACTGGGTTTGTAAAGCAGAGAGATCATTCGGGTGGGAACTAGGAGGGCGGGGTGAAGTAAATGATGCCACATTTCAACAAAACGATGCAAAATAAAATGGATACTGTGGCTGAGATACATACAGACTTTGGCACGTGCACCTCATCCGATCAAAGAAGATCACATTTAGAAGGCCAGCTGTAACCTAAACACTGCAGTGTGACCTGGGGGACCCACCCTGAAATGCCTTTCTGAAATGTCCAGTAAAGTCACTACACCAGCTGTCGCACCCTGAATTTCTAGTCACTGCACGAACCGTCCTATGCTTTCATTTCCCAATGCTGTTCTTTAATCAGTCATCTTCCTCCTCGAACTAATTCCTACCTCTGAGATAGATGTGTCCCAGCCTTTTCTGCATAGCCCCTCACGCACAGTTACCAGGTGTCAGGTGACGTTTGTGGAGGAGTGCAACCTTAGTTTATTTGCCATCGCTCTGCGGGCCCCCCGTGCAAACATCCTCCGGACGCAGCCAAGACCTGTTCTGCTCTTTCCCCTAATTCCGGTACTTTCCACACTTAGAAAAGTCAGCTATAAACTTTTCCAGTTCCTCAAAATAGCTATGTCCACACTTCCCAGAACACTTTTCCGGCTTTTTTCCAGGAACGTTGCTCAACCTGGACTCAGCCTTCGTTTATCGTGTTCAGGAGATGGGGCAGAACGAGAGTGGTCCTCACACACCCTGGATCCGTGTTCATTTACGCAGCTTCAGGATCAGGGAGGTGCTCACAGTTGACTGTCAGAAACGGAACAGAATGGAACTTGACTCACTCTCTTAGTTTGGGGCCACGGAAAACCGCAGTGAGAAGTGATGGTTTCTGTTGGCTCTCCTGGGGGCCGTGTCTTCTTCCCATGGTGCCCCGGGAGGCCAGCTGACATTCTGCATCATCAATTCTTGACTTCTGACTTTAAGTTTGCTTTAGCCAATCGCAGAACCTAGCAGGATACTGGAGTCCCGAAAAGAGCGGTCCGGCCCCACCAGGGCAGTGATTTGAAAGCAGCTACGTGACCACAACACGCAGCTTCTGCTGGGCGGTGCTCACCCACGGCTCCGGCTCTCTTGAGTTCTGTAACTTTGCTGCCTCTTCTCATCCCTCCAGCGTGGAGACAGTGCCCAGCTGGGACGATGGCTGTGGCTATGCCTTATTGGCTCTCTGAGTGCTGCTCACACCTCGATAAATAAGCCCTTCATTAAACATGCTTTGCTTGCCCCTTTGAGCCTGTTTTCTGCTAAGACCCTGGTTGCTACCACACCTGCAGATGTGACGATGGTAAGACAGGTGAACATTTCGGAGACAAACACATAACATTTGATGTTTTTATAACTATCGAATTCAGAGTAGGAAACTCTAGACTCTTCCTCATCCTGCTGCATAGCTGCTTTGTGACCTTGGCGAATTACGCTCTCAGAGACTCAACTTTCTTCTCTCTAAAATGGGGATGATGCTTAACTCACAGCCTCGATATATAAGTTCAATGATTGGAAACCTCATATAACCATCTGCTCTTTTTCCTGATTTTCCCTCTCTTTTGCATTGTGATTACATTTCACAAATAACTAATTAACATATGGGTTCTTCCTACTATTTATCTTTCCCAGCCAGTCTCCCAAAATTTCCTGGATTTGCTCTTTGTTTTTCTCCCTTCACCTCCAAACCCCAAAAGACCCCATAAGCCACAGCACTGGCCCCAAGCCCTCCCCTTGTGACTTCGAGTATTTGTGTTGGGGACCACCCAGGCTGGGAGTTGCCCGCCAAGGGAAAAATGTTTCCATCCATCCACGCCCCCAGGCCCACCATAAACCCTTTCTTTATACTCACTTTTCTGAGATGTAATTAAGTGGCTTGGACTAAGTGCCTTGTTTAACTTTAAAACTCGCCTAAGTATTTTCAGAGCTTTTACAGGCATGCCTTCTCCGGCAGCCTCCGGGTTGGGCCAGGAAGGGTTTGTGCTTAAGATTCCTGTTCTGACCATCCTAGATTTCTACTTCTCCAGTTAATTTATTTAGGAAAGTGAAGGAAAGAAAAGCGCAGCAACTTCTTTTCCATACAAGAGAAGGCAAGAAAAAATGTGAACTGTAGTATGTGTTTAAAGGCACTTAAGTAAAAATTCCTTTTATGCAGCCCAGCAGGGCTGGAGAGGGACAGGGTTTTCCTAATGAGACTGACCTGAACCGCTTTGGGACCTCGGCATCCTTAAGCGTCCTGAGTTCTGGTTTTCTCATTTGTAAAATAAAGATAATGATGTGTACCTCGATGGGGAAGTCACCGATGATGAAGGACTTGGGAACAATGAGGAAGACATTAAAAATATATTATTTTTCAGCTTGTTTTGAGCCCCCTTTCTGCATTGAACTGCTCCCATCAGTTTCTCGATAGCTGATGCGCTGCCTGGTGACTCAGAGAAGAGAAAGTGAGCGAGGCATTCAGAATCCGTGAGCGGCCAGGAGCTGAGTGTGGGTGCCCCCTCTCCCTCTCCCCACCAATAAAAAGATGTCCATGTCCTGATTCCTGGGCCCTGGGAATATGGTCCCCAACACGGCACAAGGGGACTTTACAGATGGCATTAAATTAAGGCTCTCTAGATGGGGAGAGTGTTTTAGGTTATCCAGCTGTACCAGATGTAATCACAGAAACCTTCATGAGGAGGAGGCAGGGAGACCGGGGACAGAGATGGCACCTGATGATGACAGCAGATGTCAGAGTGACCCGGGACCCTGAGCGAAGGCTCGCTGGCTGCCTCTAAAAGCCACAGAAAGCAGAGAAGAGACCCCTCTACAGCTTCCTGAAGGCACGCGGCCCTGCTGACACCTCGATTTTAGCCCGGTGAGGCTGATTTTAAACTTCTGACCTCCGGGAGTGTAAGAAAATAAATGTGTGTTGCTTTAAACCACTACGCTTTTGGTGTTTTGTTAGAACAGCGATAAGAAATGAATACATCAAGTGACTTACCCAAGGTCACACAACTAGTTTGTGTGCGAGCAGAGGGAGCTTGAATTTTTAGGCTGTTTGGTCCCAGAATCCTCACATTGAACCACTATACGTTCCTTCTTCCTAAACTTGTTAGCTGACATTTAATCAATGTGACTAGCGATGCCAGTCTCGCAGTGCACTTGTGACAAGTATGAGAAGCCCTGAAACATGTTGTGGTAGATTAAGAAAAAAAAAATTGTGGCAACACTGTTTGCAGCTCTATTAGGGACCTGGCATCCATGTCCTCACTACCTGTGACTTGTTTTGGCAACAGAATGTGGCGAGAGCGATGTGGTGTAAATTCCTGTAGTTTCTGCACTTGCATCTTGAAATGCCTTTGTCATTGAATGAACAAGCCCATTCCAGGCCACTGAGGGACGAGGGGCCACAAGGAGAGAACCAGGGGGTCAGCATTACAGCCAGCATGAACTGCCACACCTGTAAGTGAGACCATTCTGAATATTTCTGTCCCCGCGAAACTTCTGTCTCAATACAGACACATGATTAAGCCCAGACACCACCAGAAGAACTGCTCAGCAACCCACAGAATCTAAGAAATAAACCTTATTATTGTCACAAACCACTCAAGTTTTAGGGTGATTATTTGTAAAGCGATAGATATACACGTGAAGCGCATGGAATATAATTTATTTTTCCCCTTCATGTAAGAAAACATTCAATTCCTATAAAAGGCAATTTTTAAAGCAGCAGCAAATATTGGTTTGATATTGACTGACATTAATTCCCTTTCTCGATTCCAGGTCTTGGAAATATATTAACAGGACAGAGTTACTAGGAGCCTACGAGGATGCTAGAGACGCTCACGTATTTAACTTCCTCAAACATCCAATCAGAATCCTTATTCTCAGATAAGGAAATCAAGGCCCCGAGAGACTGGGTCTCTTGTCTGAGGTCACGGAGCCAGAAAGAAGCAGAGAAGTGTTAATAACCTAGGTCTGCCCAGCACAAAAGTCCATTCTTCTTCCAGAGGCAGCTGAAAATGCTCCTAGCCGCCCCCGGAGACATCATTCTGCCCTTGTAAATGTATCCAGCTCGTTCCATCAGTGAGTGCAAAACAGCCAAGACATAACATTCTCTGACATCTCCCTTAACATTCCGAATCCACTAGTAACGGTTGCCAGGCAAAACATCTTATGCTAAAATTGCCGGTCTTAGAAGAAAACGTTACAACAGTTTTCAAGAGCCTTCTCCTCTCAACATGCATTATATCGTTAGCTTTGTTCTTTTCTCTCTTCCTAAAATACGACATGCAAAAAATCTGTATCTTAAATAGAAAACTCCGATGTTGTAGATTGCAGCTGGAGACTCCCAAGATGGTTGAGAAAGGAAGGGGCCATCGGCTGAGATGGCCTGTTATCCTAGCAAACCCGATTGGAAATCTGCACACACAGAACACAGCGGAGAAAACCTTCTGATAGTTTTCTGTCATTTTCCTTGCCTCTTATTCTTGTCTTGTCACTGTTTTCAATCATAAGGAGTGAGAAGCACAGTGGCCTGGATTCAGGAAAGAATGGAAATATAGCTAAAGACTATAAATGGATCTCTAATAGAGAAAGATGTTCACGATGTACTCAATGTCACAAACTTCCTTTTTAACTATTTGATTATTAGAATACTTTTAAATAATATTTGTATGTTTCTATCTTAGAAGAGTACTACAGACTAATTACAAAAGAAGATTAAAAAGAGGTGAAAATTACTCATAGTTCCGACTAGAGACAATTATCCTTGACACGGCGGTATATATCTTTCTAGCTTTTAACATAATTTTGCACACCTTTTTTATACCGATGCAATTTTTTTGTATCCTTTATCATGTTTATCATAACAAAAGCTTTTAAACTTTATTTATTATAAACTTTTCATAGAGATTGGTACTTTTTAGCGTGGCTGGTACAGTTTTCATCTGCCCGAGGACATGGTATGTGTGTGCTTCTGGCTATAATGCGGACTGGAGATATCACTGGAATTTAGCATCAGAAGCCCAAGGATGCTCAGCCTCTTTTAACATGTGAGACAGTCTTGAAAAACAAAGAATCACTCCGCTCAAGTGCCATTAATGAGTCAATTGAGAAGCGTTGAATAGAAGGTATTATCGCAATCATATAGCTCATTCTTTGCTAGTGGAAATGCAAGATGGAATGGCCACTTTGGAAGACAGTTTGTCACAGGCTTACTAAAGGTGAACATAGCTTTACTGTACAATAAGCAACTGCACTCCTAAGTATGAACCCAATTGATTTGAAAACTTACATTGACACAAACGTTCATAGTAGTTTTATCGATAATCATTAAAAACTAGAAATAACCAAGACATCCTTCATCAGGAGGATGGATAAACAAACACTGATTCAGTCATACTCAGAATACCATTCGGTTATAAGAAAGAATAAACTATCAGGCCACACAAAGACATAAATGAGTCTTAAGTGCATACTACTGAGTAAAGAAATCAATCCGAAAAGGCTACTGAGTGTACGATTCCATCTACATGACACTCTGGAAAACTACAGGGACAGTAGAAGGTCACTGCTTTCCAAGGGTTGACAGGAGGAGCACAGGAGAATGTCTTAGGGTGGGGAAAGTTTTCTGCATGATATGCTAATGGTGGATACATGGCACTATGCATTGGTCAAAACCTACCGAAACTTCTACCTCAAAGAGTACACTTTAATGCATACGAATTTTAAAATATTTACGAGAATGAAGGATCCAAGAATGGAATGTGAACTCAGACAAAATGACCTAATTGTAATATTAGAATAGTATGAAAGGATCTTACTGAAGGGGTCAGTGTAGAGGTCATGTACTTAGCACTTTGGAGATGAATGGTGTCTCTAAGGCTAAAGGCAAAAAAACAAAACAAAACAAAAAACAAACAAACAAACAAAAAACAAAACAAAAAAAAACAAAAACAAAAAAACAAACAAAAAACAAAAAACAAACAAAAACTGTACAAGAGCACTGTATTCTAGTTGAAAAAGTTGTTTCTCATGGGGATACAGGTTAATGATTACGATGCCACTGTACATATATGCTGAAATTGAATGAGCCTGGAGCATCCTGCAGTGTCAGCAAGTAAAGAAGTGCTTATAAAAAAGAAGGGGAAGGAGAAGGAGAAGGGGAAGAGGAAGAGGAAGTAGAGAAGGAGGATGAGGAGGAAGATGATGACTCACAATTCTCAATGTCAGGAGTGTACCAAAATGATGCAAAGACCAAATGAAAGAGCCCAATAGCCAAAACTAGAATAATTTGAGCAACAAAAGAATAGGATTGTAAATCAAATCACCTCTCCTCAATTTTTCACTTAATTTGTTTTTAACTTATTATTTATAGTTAATTTATTACTTATATTTTAATTGCTATTTTTATTTTTATTTACATCAGTATGCACTCATGAATATATATCTACACAAATAAATATAAATAGGTGATTGACTAACTTCAAAAACCATAAAGAAGAGACACATTTCCCATGCAGAAAAATTCTAAATAATTTACAGCTGTGCTCTGCCCTCCAGGAGATGGCATGTCACCCCTGTTCCTTCAGTGTGTACAGCACGAAATGACTTCCTGGACAAGACGACAGCGCATGAAAGGATGGAGACCAGTTCTAAGTGGAGAACAGTGATGGACACAACCACAACTGGGTCAACAAGGTCAACATCAACAGTAAAGTTCATGCTGGGGACTGTCCCCTTGGCATGATGCCAGCAAAATAAGACTTAACCTCTGTGGTTTTCTTCCCTAAATCCCATAGCTCGAGGCTGCAGATAAGAAAAAGCGTCAGACAAATCCTAACGGAGTGATGTTTTACGAAACACCTGACGAGTCCTCCTCACAACTGTCAAGATTATCAAAAATAAGAGAAGTCTGAGAAACTGTCATAGCCAGGAGGAGCCCAAGCAGACATGACAACTCAATGTAATGTGATATCTTAGATGAGACCTTACAAAGAAAAAAAAAATCTTTAGATAAAAACTAAGGAAAACTGAATACACCTGAGTTTAAGTGAATGACAAAATATCAATTTTTGTTCATGGTTGTGACAAGTGTACCACATGAATACAAGATGTTACTAAAGCAGGAGTCTAGGTATATGAGAACTTTGTGTATTACCTTTTCGATTTTCCTGTCATTCTAAAACTATTCTAAAGTTTAAAGTTTATTTAAAAATTTAAACTCAAGGAGGCAACATGACTTATTGATGTGGTTTTTTATGAGGAGGTATCAGTCTCTAGGTGGCATTTTCTAAATTTTTTGGGGTACTTCTGTTGTTACAAAAAATTGGGGGTACATTACTTAAATTTAGGGGACCAAACAGGTTGCCAGATGTCATGTGATGCGAAGAATTGTCCAGAATGATGACTGGTTCTTGAATATCTCTGGGTATACATGAACGTAAAAAAAAAAAAAAAAAATTAAAAACCTACTTATCGTTATCTGTACATAAAACTTAACTTTACATGTAACTACAAAGTATTTTTTCATGATATTAGCATGCACTATATGAATGCACTTCTTATACGAACCGAGGGAAGTTGTAAATTCTTTTCTTTGCAAGTTTACTAAGACTTGTTCACTATATTGGAAAATTATGTAACCAATAAAATTTTAATGTCTAACACGGCACAGACGTGCATTTGTGTTGGCAGCTGTCACATTTGCAGTGATTCTACACATATGAACAAGTAACTAATAGGTTATGTCTTTTAGGGTAGCTGTTTCTCGGTATTTCTGTCTTGAAACATCTATTTTCTTGTACATTCCTTTTATCTCTCCGTTATGTTACATGCAAAAATCCTATTTACTTTTGAAACTTGTGTGTAGGAAGGTTATGTAATGTATGCCTTTATTTCCAGATGGTAGAGAAAGCATTCAACTATTTGTTATAAAACAGGGACATTTGGATCTGACAGGGTTGAGAGCCACTCACTTTGTGTAAACAAGCGAGTATGGACTCTCTCTGACAGAGACAGCTCATTGCCTAGGAGAAATGTGAGCTATCTTTCCACAGTACACATTGTTTCTGGGAAGTAGACACCCAGCCTGGAACTCCATTTTCAAACCTTCCTGCCTCTACTTGAGACTATGTGATTGCTTTTTAGCACTGGACTATTGCAAAGTGGATAAGCTTTATTCACCTATCAGCAGGTGAATAGATTTGGAGGATGGATCAGCCACAAGCTAAATCTCAGAATTAAGAAGATGAAGACTCTCTGACCACCAGAAATCCCCATATTTGACTGTTCCACACATCAGCTGTGATGTCATTGAAATTTTGGGATTTTCGTTACAGTAACTGGCATCACTAAACTAAAACACAGAATGCCAGCTTCATCCCTCGCTCATCCAAACAAGTCATTTACCAAGTCCAGGGCATTTTTTTAATCTCTAAAAGGAGGCTAAATATAATAACTGTCTTACGGAGTTGATGTGACATTTACACAAGCTCATACTTAGAAAAGCACTTGAAATTAGTAAACCCTCAGTAGGTACCTTTGTCCATCGCCTTCTTTAATCTGACTTGTCTATTTATTTACCTGTCATTTAAATTCTATCATCCAATAATAAACTCCTACACCTCAAGTTCACTGGACTAATGTAGCTCATGATGAGGGCTCTGCAGTGGGTCTCTCTAATCCAGAGATTGGCTGGTAATATCTTCTTCCTCTTCATTCTTTGTATTAAATGTGTCATTTGAGAAATACATAGCCATCGCTTTCTTGCTGAGCCAAGTTTTATATACCAGGCACTCTGTTGGGCATTTTGCTTCATTCATTTATTTAAAATATTTAGTGCTTATTTCTCGACAAAAACTTTAATTGTTGTTAATGTACACTGTATTTTCCCAAACTGGAGAATTTGCAAATTAATGCAATGTGGACAGAAGGAGAAGCAGCTCAACCTTCAAATTCTGTGTAAACCCTTTGTGTAAGTTTCTAGGGAGACTTTCAGACTTTGCATTTTTGACTTGATAAAAATATGGGCGTTGGTTTAAAAATGAGGCAGAAGCCATGAATATGGAGACGTTGAGGCCAAAGCCAGTGGGATGTCAGCCATTCAAGCTCGTTCAGGGGCACGGCCCACTGACCCAGAGCACTTGCCACAAACCTTTTCCCTAAATGCCACGCTTTCTGTGAGCAAGAGTGAGTCTGCCAGTCTTTTCAGAGTACTTTGTTTCTAAATAATACCTCTTCTCAGACTTCCCATGTTACCCATTTTTGAAGGAATAGAAAAGTTGCCAACATTTAAGAAGGAGTCTGCACATCTGGTCTAAAAATCTTTCAATGTTTCTAGGTTTTCACAGAGTATTTTTTCTGAACAGCACAAAAATGATAATTGCATTTATTCATATGACTTACATGGGAACAAAAGGTTCATTGCATGCCAAGAATTTCTAAAGCATTTCCTCCTCATCTTAATGGTCGGCCATGGTACATTGTTGCCTAAAACAATAGTTTTGAAATATCTTGGGTCAAGAATGTCTTTGAAAAAGCTCATTGCAGTTTTGTACTATTGTTTCTCCCCCCAGCCTCACACACATAATGAATATGTATCGACAAAATAGATGACATTTTAGGTGACTTATGGACAGCTAGTATCAGTCTATGGACCTCAGGACAGGATGCGCTGGTCGTTGGGATAAAGGTCCAGCTACTCAGACTTTCAGCTCTGACCCACCCCTCGGGTCCCCGCAGCAGGCCCTCGGCCTGCTTCTCGTTGGTGGCACCGTGATGCCAGGCCCGGCATGTTTGTGCTTCTGTGCCTTGCACGCCCTCGTGTCCTCGACCTGGAAGATGCGTCCTCGCCCCACCATCCCCTGGTTCATCTGTTATTCATCGAAATGTTAGCTCGCATTCCATCACTCTCGAAATCTGCTTTTCCAGGTATATTTTCTTGCTGCCTTTTCTGTGCCCTCATAGAGTCGTCTGTGCCCTTCGATGAAAGCTCTCACTGCTCTATTAATTCTGCCTCTTCCCAGGCAGGGGCTGACTTCTACTATCTTTATACCCCTAACCTCTCACGTGAAGTCTGGCATAAGTGCAGGTGTCCAAAGAATGTCTGTATACTGAATAAAAAAAAATGGCTTCTTTTATATTTTCAAGACTGAGAGGGCTAAAGCTTACATTTGAACAACTGAAACAAAAACAGCTCCCGGCATCAAGAGCAAGGTGTCAGGATGCTTTATCGATAAACGGTGATTGCCACGCTAATTTAATCAGTTTATCTCAGATCAAATCAGCGGCTGGGTCAAGAGATGAGCACACAAAGTGCCTATAGTAGATGAAAATGTAGTGGCCAATAAAATTGGCAGGTGAAAAATAAATAGCAATTTTACTGGCTTTCAGCAGTATTTTAGGAGTTGAAAACATGCTACAGGCCAACTTGTTAAAAATGAATAAATAAAAGCAAACCTAATGAACAGGAAGTTCTGAGCAGAGGACCCAGGAGGGGCATGGGTGTGGGGTGATAGATATTCTTCCCTGACCTGCCTCTCTCACTGATAAGGAGGTGAAGATATAAAGAACGCAAAGGCAGAGCAGGGTTGCCCAGCTGTCTGTCCCTCCCCTGCTCTGTTGCATGTCCAGCCCCTCAGGTCTGGTGCACGCCCAGCTCTCTAGCACAGATCCCCGCTGCAAAGGCTGATGGCGAGGGTCAGCAGGCACTGGACAAGAAACTGGGAGACCTGGACTCCGCTGTACTCGGCCACGTGCTGTGGATGCAGGTGGGTTACAGATGCTGGCTTTCATCTGTCAAGCTGGGCCATTCACGCCTCTCTCACTGGGGGGGGGGGGGGGAAGAGAGGCAGTGACAGGCTCTGCACGCTAGGTGGCACTGTGAGCACTCACTGTGCTGTGTGCAGTGGGTTCCCTGTGTGTGTCTCCCAATAGGAGCCCCTCGAAGGCAGAAACCAAGTCTCACTCATTTTTTACCTTCTGGGAGCCCAGGCTATGATAGACAACTCACACTCGCTTTAAAAAGGAGATATTTAGTTCCCGCTTACTATAAACACTCATTCTTTACCATGGAAGTGCCTAGAAAATAAACTATGGTTTATTGGCGTCGTAAGAAGATCGGTATCTTCCTTGGCAGACGAGACGCGGCTGCATGGAAGGCATTGGAAGGCACGCGGGAGGCGATCGGTACGCTCTCACCTCATGGAGAAGGAGGGATTCTCACAGTAACTGTGCAAAGTGAAACCCAGCCATTGTATAACGTAGCTCTTCACACGTCTTTTTTTTTTAAAAAAGAAAATAAAGACTATCTTCCATTGACAAAAACAATTTTTATATGTATCAAACACGTTCTTGTCCCACTTCCTCAGGCGGACTACATGTGTTTGACTTTCATCCTCTGGTGAGAAGCTCTTTGCATTCCGGACACAAATACAGAAGCGCAGAGATTCGTTGCGCTGGGACAGCTGTTTCTAACTTCCTGAAAATAGGAGGGATGCTGGCCAGCACACACACGTCTTTGAAACAGGGCTCGTCCTGCACACGTGGATACAAGACGCATTTGCAAAAATTTTCCAAGCGGGCGAATGTCCCATTCGTTCAGGAGAAAGATGATGGAATCACGGGATGCAGAGAAGTGAGTGCTGCAGCCTCCGCCTAGGGATGCAACCTCCAAGCACCACCACCCCACCTAACGGCCGGCCGGCGCAAACCGGATGACAGCCATCAGAGCTGGTGTTCACCTGTGGGTACTGTGCCTCCTTGAAGGCTTCCGTCCCTCAGAAAGGAGGAAAAGGGTCTAGGCGGGCCAGGGGAATGAAGGTGGACGGAAGATTCTGGCGTTCTGGGTTCTGGCATTTTTGTTTGTTTGTTTGCTTGCTTTTCTTTGTTTTTTACTTATTTGCTCCATCGTTCTAGGTCTCAACTTTTCCATCTGTAAAATGAAAAGCACTGGCAGGAGATGGATCCAGGATTTTGGACTCCAGATCTCTTTAAATAATGTTATTCTTGAAATATTGTTATTCAATACACAAGCTGCCAAGAGGAGTGAGAACGCAGCCCAAATGCCCCAGACAGTATCCCAGTCATAACAGATTCATCACCTGGCACTGAATGAAATCCCAGTGCCCTGCCCACTCCAGATCCTAAGGTTGGTGTTTATCTCAGAAACTGCTGGACATAATAATCACATCCTCTCCTAGTCTCCTGACACTGACGCCCCCAGAAGCCCACACGAGCTGAATAGGGAGGAAGATGAGCTGAGAATCAAACCCCGCCAGGCACAAAGTGATCGAAAGAGATGTTTTGATATGCATTTGTAATTTCAATGACAAGGGGGAACTAGTTTTTGACCTGGAGAAAATAATGCAAAACAAAACATGGAGTTAGTTCATCTGAAGATTTCTTGCTGGAGCCTGAGCCTGGTCACGTGAACCCACTGAGCGACAGGACAGACCGGAAGGGTTTTCGTCTCGCACCCTGCCGAGCTTCTCGGCTGATGTGTCATAAAGAGCTCTGTGTGCAGCAGATGAATTCATTACTATGAAGACATGTGAGCTCAAATCTCTGAGCTGCGGTTTTCTTGTCTGTGATAAAGAGAGAGTGGCTACCTGACTGTTAGGTATTAAATAAAACCAGTCAATGAAAGAGCTAGCACTGTACCCACACTGCATAATAAATTAAACATTGTTAGCTTTACCTGCTATAGAATGGCCTTTGCAAACCATTCCTCGTAAAGAAATGGGATCTAACATCCGCCTGTTTTCTGGACCATTTCCTGTCTTTTCTTATTGCGTCTACTGTTAGCATCGGGCACTCAGGTTTGCCAAGCCTCTGTGAGTCATATTTAAAATTCAAAATCATCCCCTTCACATGGAATCCTGAGATCTATTTCTTGGTGTTTATCTGGTCTGGAGGTCACTCAAGGTCACTCACTTATGTTTAGGCATCTGCTTTTCTCTAGATTCACTGCTAGTGTTCAGGCAAGGAGACCGAAGTGAGAACGTGGTGAGAATTATGCTTGGAGGGGCGTGGCTGACCTACCACAGTACACAGAGGTGGCACCTGGCCGGTCCCCTCCCCGGGAAAGGGGAGAATCAGTTAGATGACCTGGGTGGTGCAGGGGATGGGCTGGTGGTGACTAAGCTTCATGAATCTCTTCAAAGCACTGGGAACACACAGAATACTAAGAAATACAATCCTCTAAGAATCTCATTGCCTCTCTACAGAAAATTTTGCCAAGCCAAGTACCTTATGGCTTATAATCTAAAGAGGAGGCTCATGACATAATAGATTCCCTTCCAATTTTGATAGGCATTTGAAGGAAATGGGGCACAGATTTTGCAAGGCTCCAGAGTACAGAGAAAAAAAAGATGGGCAAAGCTATGGGGAGAGAGATATTAGATGGATCTAACGCAGTTCCACATCGGTTGTCTGACAATGGGGTTGGGTGATTTGGGGAAACGTAACGTTCAACGTAACTACTCATTAATTTAGTTAGGAAGCTAAAAATGTCAAATATCAGACAAAATCTGAAATAGATGCCATAATTGGTTCTTGGCAGCTTAGGGTTTCTCATGTTCTGGCTGTTTCTAAAACGCATGCAGTGCATTTCCGGGAGACTTTGCAAGCGCTCAGGGGTTCGGTTTTAGCTCCTGCCAGATCTCGCACTTGTACATTGCCCTTGAACTTCAGACTTGTCCCCCCGCCCCCCGTGCTTGCTGGGCATCTGCACGGGCGCAGGTGTCCCACGGGCGCTTCCAACAACATGTTCAAAACGACGGAAACCGGGAAGTGGCTGCCACTGCCTCGCTGTCCCCTCGGCTGAGCAGGACAGACTTTCTCCCCGCTCTGCTCCAGACGAGAGACGGCGGGGACGTCCGATCCGGTGACACGGGCGTTTCCGGAGAGGCCTGGGAAGGACATGTGTCTTCCTCATGTAGGGAGCTGTCCAAGGATCGAGGACGCCTCGGCCCCCAGCCCACATCCCGAGTCCTTCTAGGAACTTTGCAAGGACCTTTATTATTAAGTCCCGTTGTCCTTTAAACAGGGTGAATTCTATTTGCTTCAACTGAACTTGAACAAATATAATATTAGAATAACATTTCCTGCTGCATCTAAACCTGTGTCTTTTCACATGTCCCTTACGTGACCACCAGCCACCTGGCCGGGATTCGACCTTCCAGATGCCAATCTAACTGCACCTCTCCTGTCGCTGCCCCGCTGTCCAGTGTGGGTATGACCACTCCTTTTTGGGGGCCACTGTCCACATACTCATTTGCTGCCATTTCACTGTGAGGAAGTAGAAACTGACCATTGACTGACTGACTGAGACAGGTTTTAAGTGTAAGATGCTGTAACTGCTGGCCTAACGGCAGGCCACGTTCTCTGAGAAAGCACTACAGACACGCTGCACACCCTCAGTACGGCCCTCTTCACGACCCCGCTTACACACCTGTCTCTTTCCACAGGGAGACGCTGAGCCCCAAGGCTGCGATTTCCACTCTCGTATTCACATCTAACACAGAGTCTGCCAGGTAGTAGAGGATTCTGAGTGAAAAAATACACAGCCTATTCCAAACTCCACGTGCATTCACTCACCAACCAAGGTGCTCCTGGGAGAGTTTATGAGATTTGAATTAAAAAAAAAAGTCAGTGTGATATGTGTGTATTTGAGGCGGACAGCCTCCTGGTGATCCCCACCTCCTATTTCCACCTCCTCTTGTTCACACCTTGAGTGTGGGCAGGTGGGCAGAGCATGATGACTGGCTGTGAATGACGAGAGCATGGCAAAGTGATGGGGTGACACACCGCGGTTATATTGGAAAAGATTGTGACTACCCTCCCTGGCTCCTCACACACAGTGGCTCCTATGGAGAAGGCCATGTGGCCAGAAACTGGGGCCTTTGTCCGACAGCCAGTACAGAGACGGGGCCCTGTCCACCCTCGAGGTGATCATAGCCCCTGACTGCAGCCTCATGAGAGGCCATAAGCAGAGGAGCAGCTAAGTCATGCCCAGACCCCTGACCTGCAGAACCTACGAGAAAATAAACAAGTATCGTTTTTAACCACTAATGTTTTTAGCGACAGATAACAAAAGCAGCACCTGGGTATTTTGTTTGTAATTATAAAGGATAAAAAGAAGACATGAGGGAAAAATTATCACCAGGTTAGATTTCATTCCGGCTCTGACATGCTCGTCGTGACATGTGGGTACAGGATTTGTGGGGGCACGTGTAGTAGCAGCATGAAATAGTGGGGAAAAAACATGATTTTTTAAAGTGAGTGAAAAAAGGGCCAGGTGCAAATTTAATCTCTGCCAGTTACGGTCTGTTTGAGTTTTGAACAATTTCCAAGTTAGTTGATGTGACAAATCAGCCTCAGCGCTCGAAGGATCAGTAGGAGGGAGAGGATGACAATAATTTCCGAGTCTTAGAGTTACAAAGTGTCAGAGCCTGAGGAAATAGTGGTTTTATGGCCAGAGGTCATAGGACTCCTCAAAATCGCCACAAAGTTTTGTGTCATTGATGCGTACATTCTATGATGTGAGGGTAAGAAACCAACTGAAAAAATACTTTAAAAATCAATAGACGATAGAGTTTGTCACCTGTGCCATCTGACGTGTGGTGGTTCCCTCCTATGATCAGGGTTATTTTTCATTTCTCTAAGAGAACACTTAAAAAAGGAACAACTTTTCCATCAGGAGAATTCACCCAAAATCAGAGTGTTCCTACGATATTTAAAGTGGGAAGACCCAATGCCCAAAAGAGAGCAGAGAAATGAGCTTTTATGGAAAATCACATGTAGAATACGAGCTCTGATCCAACACAATACAATGATCTCATTGAACAGTGACCAATGAAACTCAATTTCGTTGTGATGATATTTTCATTTGGAGTCTATGTGAAGGTCAGCCATCACTTGTTTAGACCATAACAAGACCTCCAGAAAAATGAAGCTGAGAGTATGTAAGTATGGTCTCTTGAAAATTACCAAAAGAATCGAATTTATAACATGCTTATGTCACCGAAAATGAACTTCATCTCTTAACACCTAGATTTTAAGAAAACTTCGTATTCATAAATAAATTATTTTTATCTTTGAAACACAAGATAAGTGTAGTTTCACAAGTTAAGACTTTTGGAAAAAAGTAAGGTGATGCGTGTGAAAAAGTAGATTAAGATGTGAAAGAATCTGTATGGCCACAATGAAAATGTTTGAATATAATAAAATTAAGAGGATAAGAAGACGTCATAATTAAGAAGTATAGGAAATGAAAATTTAGATATATGGTTGGACACCGGATTAAAAAAGTTAAAATAAATAAATACAAATCAGACTAATTGGTTAATGATATAAATCAAAAGGGAAATATTTTCCATCTCAGCAGAAATAACATACCAGTATAAATTACTGACTATCTAAGAAGAAAAAAATGAGGACATCTAATATTTTGCACTGAAATAATTCCCTATGTGAGTTATGATATGGAATAAAATGATAAAATATTATAGAAAACACATTGCTTATCTAGAAATTCAGTTTTCAGTGCTCAAGATGGCTTGAAGACAATATCCTTCGACAGACAGCAGGTGATAAGAAATAGAACAGACACAGTGACACAGAAGGGTGCAGAGAAGTCACGGGCAAAACTCCGGAGTACAATGTTGCATTCAGATATAAAAGAAATCAATGTAATAACATAGGGTTATTACATAGGGTTTTTATCATTCTGCTACACACACACTGTGTGTTTGTGATAATATGAAATAGCTTTTAATGTTTCTAACTCTATTAAAAGTAGTTTCAATTCTCTGTTACATTTGTGCTTACAACAGCTACAATTTCAAGTTGATATAGATGTATGATTTTGGTACTTAATTATCATAACCAGCATTGCCAATTGCGAGATACTATTGCAAAAATAGTGAATAACTCTTAATAAACTCCAAAGAAATGTTAAAAAAATTTCTAATGCATAGTTTTATTTTTGCAAAATGTAAAAATTTACAAAATAAATTTTGTATTTATGTAAAACAAGGGGTTAGGTCTTAGGCTCAGATAATTATAAATAGATTTTTCACCTACATTACTGTCTAGTGAGATATCGTTCATATTTAACCTCTGCCTTCTAAATACATTCCAAAGTTCTCTTGTAATCATTGTGACAACAGGAAGAAAAAAAAAAAACACTCATAATTGTTTGGAATTTTATTCCCCGGCTGAGAACTGGGTATGCAAACGCTTGCCAGATATCATCATTCTTACAGTTTCTACGAATATCCACATTTAAATGATTCTCACATCTGTAGCTCGAGAGCTCTGACCGTTTCCCTAAATTTCTGATGAATACATCTTCCTGATTAGTATATATTCTGTTTATATATCTGGTTGGTACCTCAAATTCACTGTGCCTCAAACTTTTTATTTCCTTTTGGTGAGTTTTGAGTAACCTGCTTCTCCTCCTTTCCGACTTTGGAAAATGCTGTCACTTCCCATTCAGTTTCTCAAACCCGTTCCCAAGGCAGTTTAATCGGTTTTAATCTCTTTCTCGCCCTTTACATTCTATCTATCGTGTCGATTTGGTCAGTCTTATCTGACTCTACCTTAACTTAAATCTCTCTCAAGGCCCCGTGCCTCCCTGATTCAGTTTTCCATTATCCAAGTTCAAGTTACTATTATTTCCTTAATCCAATCCATTTTTTTCTCTTGCTCCCAGAGTGACTTTTTTTTCTAAACACTAATCTCAAATATCTAATAATATTCCCCTTATTTAGTAAACCATTTAACGGTATTTAAATATCTTTCAGATAAAGTACATAATGTTTGCACGAACTGGTTGCTACCTTGCCTTTTGCATTCTCATAAACTATCTTCCTTATGTTCCCTGCTTCAATCAATCTGATCTTCTTTTCATTCCTTAATTAAGATATGGTGTCATAGTTTGGGTTCCCCCAAAAAGCGAACCCTGATACAAGGATTCTCACGCATGTATTTTAATTGGGAGTTGAGCCCAGGAAATCCCAATAGGGTGATGGAAAAATAAGACAGAGGAGGAAAGGCAGCCAATAGCAGTTGGGCTGTCAAGCATGGTGCTCTGGGGTCCAGGGCAGAAGGCCGGCATCGGAGTTAAGTCACCTCAGAGGCAGGTGGTCTGGGGTGTTCACACACCCAGTCCTGGGGAGGGAGGGGCACAGGTGCGCCTTGGCACATGGGTGGAGCAGGCTCCAGCAACTGTATTGCCTCACGGGAAGAGGTAACAGGTGAAGATGCTTGAGAAAGCATTTTGGGACACTGAAAGGACTGAGGACCTCCAGGTGGGGACCCGAACTACTACAAAAGACGTTTTGTGCCCTTGGGATGCCTAATGCTGTCCCATTTGCTTGGAGAATATCTTGCCTGGGACCCTGATGCTCAGCTAACTTTTATTCCTTCATTTGTTAGTTTAGACATAGATATCCTGAATGCTCTGTCCGGCCTCCTATATCTGTGGTAGTCACCCCTTCTGTATATACCCTTATTTCCACTGTCTTCGAACTTACTACAGTTTAGTGAAGAAAGAGAAATCAGTAGATATAGATACAAACATATTGCCACAGGGTTATGGGAAATAGAGAGATTAGTTCACGTTTAGAAGGATCCAGGTTTTTATGGCTCGATCCTAGAAGCAGTGACATTTGTCTGGTTTAATCGATCCCATAACACATCTGTAAGGAGGGCTGGGATATGAGACAGATTAACCCAATGGCCAAAGAAGAGCCATCTACCATCAATTACCCATTTTATCTTCTTTGTACATAAGAAACACATCCACAGCTAAGGTCATCTAAAGCTACATCCAGTCACTGCACCAGCTCAAAGCCCAGGATTTCTGGGTGATTAGCCATTCGATACGTTGGATCTGAACACGGCTCCTCACAGTCTGAGCAACCTGTTACCTGAAGACGTCGTCACGTCTACTCTCCATGTTCCCCACAGGACCGCGGAGCTGGAGAGACGGGCCGAGATCGCTCCGCGCTCGTGCGGAGACAGGTGAGGATGGAGGGAGCGTGCGTCCCGGCAGCCACGCTTCCTCCTGAACGAGGGTCTCTCCATCCCCATAGCTCTGGAAGCTTCTGCTTTTCACTGGAAGCCCATGTGGCTGCTGTCTCCCCAGGGAGCTTCTCCCTGGTCTGTCACCCTCCCTGGCCACCCAGGTCTGCGCTCCTCACCGGTCCATCCGATTGCACAGCCTCTTCCCTGCGTGTGCGGGGTTGAAGCCCAGGCTTGTTCACTCTCCACCTGTGTGTGTACATTCTTTGAAATTTCATTTCTCTCAAAAACTCTGCAGGCTTCTGATTCCTCTTTTTCTAAGCAATTCTATATCCTCATAACCATAGTCAAAGCCTTGTCTGGGACATAACTCTCTTTTTTTCTTCACTTTTCGCTCGTAAGGGCATCTAGGAAGCCTTGCCTGGCAGTGAATTCAGGGGCGAGAAGGAACACGGTTTGTGCATATCTGGGCAGCCTCTTTCTTCCACGTTTATGAAAAGTAAATAACGAAAACGCTTAGTCCATCAAAGGAAAAAACAGCACTTTACAGTAAACCCACAAAGTTTACAGGGCTCATTTTCCTCCTGTGCGACTGTCCAAACTCTCCTCCTAGAACCTGCGGCGGTGACAGGAGGTGACAGAGGCTGGGGCGCCGAGGCGCTGAGGCCCGGCCCGGGCGTGGTGTGCAGACGGCGGGATGTTTCCAGGCTGGTGTCAGGGCCCCAGAGAGACTCAGCCATCCCCATCATCCTGTCGACAGAGGCTGGGGAGGGGTATGAACGATCGTTAGGGATATTGAAGGTGGGAACGCGGGGCCGGGAATGGGGAGGCCGAGCTGGACGGCGTTGGGGTGCCGCCGCACATTAGGGGGGCCGTCTCTAAGCGTTTTCCAGCGTCCACCCGGACAGATGGACGGAGTAGATGCCACTCACAGCCCTGAGCCGATCCGGGAGATGCCAGCTCCACGTGACAGCTCTGTGTTCTTCCCGTAAATACGTCATAAATGCTCAGATCCTAGATATCCGCTCAGGGGCTGATAATTGCGTTTGCTGTCGAGTTTCCCCGGCTCCGCAGAGGTCGAAAGGACTGTTACGCAGCCACTTCTGCGCATGGAGAGAAGAAGTCATCAAATCGGCCTGTGTCCAGAAAAACAGAGGCCGAAGTGAGCGTGCGTGCCAGCGGACAGATGCGCCTTGGACCGTAAACTGGGGGAACATTCCAGCAACTCTCTGGGACCAGGAACCGTCTTTGGGATGTTCTTCAGCCACAGGGTCCCCGCCCGGCTCTGACGGGGGTGCTCTCCTCGTCTCCCCCACGTCGTGTGGGGACCAGGGCCTGCTCCTTCCTCAGCATCTCGGGGCTCAGCTTGCCAGCCATGCAGACAAGATGCAAGGAACCCAGGCGGGGCCTTCACCCCTCGAGTGCAGGGGGTACAGCGTGCAGCGTGCAGACGGGGTGCGGGAGGAGTCGAGGACCCTCGCTCCTGGCCAGGCTGGTTCTGGCCAGTGGCCAGTTGCTCGGCCTCACTGGTACTTTAGACATTTGATCTCCAAAATGTCTCTGGGGCATTTGTCACGATCAGGGGTCTCACTCCCCTCCCTCCATGTCCTCGGGCCCAGCGCAAGCGCCCAATGAATAACTGTCAGTGTGTAAACAAACAAACAGATGACAGAAACCCAGATCACAGATTCGTTGATCAAGTGACAATAAAACTAGTCATAAAACTTTTCCTGAAATCATTATACGCATATTCTGACTGAGAGTCAGTCTTTGTTGAACGCCTTCCTTAAAAAGGCAGATTCCATAGAAATATCTGTTTGATCAGTCACGTATTCTTACCTAGGTCTTTTCTTTCCAGAGAATTCCTTAAGTCCAACCAATAAGCTCTGGCCGTGTGGCAGGTCACAGGCCCAGACACTCTGAGAGGATCCACATGACACAGGATTTGGAGCTTCCAGCTGGCGGGTGAACCCACACACACACGGGGGGCCGAGCACAAACCCTTCTCTGACAGCTGTTTCTGTCCCCTTGGGTGGCTGTGCAGCTCTGATGCAGAGGCTCAGTGATGAGAGAAGACTCAGCAGACCACCTCCTCCCGCCCTCACCATCAATGATAATGCGTTGGGCTCTCAACTACGTTGCCCTTATAATCTATATAATCAAAATTAAACACAGGCTAAACTCTCAATGGTTGGTGAGACAGCTAAGCACTTGTAAATTATGGTATACATTAAATAGCAAGAAAATGCCTACAGTAACTGAAACAGAATACATGTGTCATGCGTTGAGGGGGATGGTAAGAGGGATCAATGGCCTGGAGTTGGGAGAAGCAGCTTCCTAGATGCAGTAAGATCCGACACTGGTCTTGAAGGATACTTTACATTGGAGAGAAAAAGATAAATGAGATTTGAAGACAATGGCAGGGGTGGGGGTGGGGGTAGCCCGGGCAAGAGAAAAAGCATAAATGAATATATAATACAAGCAAGATGCTCTTGATGGCTAAGGGTGATTGTGTAAGACGATCTGGAGATGAGAACAGGTAGGTCACCTGGGATCAGAACGCGGTGTTGCTTTTTTTGTTGGGGATAGGAAGTGAACGACTGATGGCTTTTAAGCCAAGGAATGACATGATCGGATTAGTGTTTCAGGAAAAAAAAAAGAAAAGATTCTGGTAAAGCATTAGGAAAATGATTACATGGGAAAAGGGTAACAATAGGAAATGAACACAGCTATGGGATATTACCCACCTAAGCTCTCGAGTGCATTCTTGAACCAAAACATCCTCGGGGTCAAAATGGTTAGGTCAAGGAACATGGTCAAAACATCCTGCTCGCATTATACAACAGCTGCTCGAGAGTCCAGATGATGAGTCAGCCGTTACTGGAAGGAGTCTCAGCGGCGACGTTCGGAACATTCTTTGCACACAGTCTGTTTAAGGAGTGAAAAGGGCACAGCGCTTGGAACAATGATGACTGTCTTTGAAGTTGTCCAAAACGGTGATTACTGGAGTCTGGATAAAAGTCTGTCTAACTCCTGAGTGAACTACCTGGATCAAATAAATCCTTTGTCAGGCCCGCACGGTCTACTGCAGACACCCAGGCAGGTGCCTTCAGTGATGACTGTAGTGTGTGTGTTTCCCTGTGATCTTTCTCTGGGCACATCAACACAGCGTGTGCCTGCCTCTTCCCTCTCTACGTCTCACCCATGAATTTGGCTGCAGGTCCCTTTTGAATGAATGAACTGGGTCAAGTGAAGGGTATTTTGCTGCAATCTGTTAAAGAAAAGCCAAAATCCCAGCGCCAAGACCAGAAGAACATTCGCTTGGGGAACGAGCCAATGTCACTGTCTTTGCTTGGAGAAACGGGGCCAATGATTATATCCGAGCTGTGAAATAGAACGTTTTTCCCTCCTCCAGCTGGCAGAGAGATTTGGACCACATCTGTTAAATATTTATCAGTAGCGGATACTAGTTTATCTTAGTTTTCCTTCCATGCACCGATCATCAGGATTTTTATCTCATTAAGCTAGAAAATTGCTGGTGGGACCTGATTTCTCAGATGGAGATTGCTGAGAGCTGCAGACAAACATTAAAGAGAGTGACCTCTGAGCGGATGTAATGATGGATTTGGGGAGGAGATTAGTCTTCAATTGCTATATCAACATTTTAATTTTTTCCTCAGGCTATTGGGGTCTGAACTGGACGTTTGTAGTCTCAGTTCACTCCTAAGATCTTGAGAAGGTGACTTCAATGTAAAGTTTTCCTCGAATAATTTATGCCTCATGATACAGGATTATGATATTTATAATGCCTTAGAGTCATTAATTTCGATGAGAGAAATTTGGTAGTGTGCCAAGCTTAATGAGGTCAGCATCATGCTCAGAGTTTTTTTTTTCTAATGTTTTCTCCAAACTTGAAATATCACTGAGATGGCTCTCAACATGATTATTTGAAACCATCATATTTATCTAACTGGTGACTCTTCAAAAAACTTCACTTGCTTGATTTCTGGCAAGAACGTAACAGGCAAAAGGAACAACTATATTCTTCCAATCTGTCTACATGATTCAGCTCATTAAATTTCCTTTCTGTCAACCTTTTTCTCAGCTGGAATAATTTTCTAACGTGGATACGCTGAGACATGATGGCAAAAGCAGGATGAGTGTCCCAGGAGGTAAAAGAGCTAATGTGTTCCTGCAGATCTGCTCAAACCCAGCCACTTATCCCCCCTGAGCCTTATCGTTTCCCCTTCGTACAGCTGGGACGATCACATCTGCCCTGGAGACCACACTCGGCTGTTAGGAAGAGAAAGTCATAATGACGACCGCGATACTAATCATGATAATAGCGTCGGATGGGCACACACTCCATTACAGGCACTGAGCTATAAGCTCTGCAAACGTTTATCATTTGAAGCTCATAAAAATCCTATGAGGGAGGTAGAAAAAGAACTTGGTCAAGTTCCCATACATAGGAAGTAGCTGCCAATTCCGGAACTTTGATGCATTCAATAACTATACCATGTGAAAGTCTTTATAAACTCTGCCAACATAGAACATTATAATTATACAATTATATATATAAACACACACACATCCTTTTATATATATATATATGTATATATATATATGTATATATGTACACACATATATATATATATATATATATATATATATATTATCTTATATGTCCTTTTTATATCAATACAAACAACCAGTTGTGTGTTGAGTATCTATGTAATCCAGATCCTTGACAGAAAACAACACACCCAGAAAGGGATTGGGCTCAGGGAGATAGCAGTCAAGTTCAAGTTCCTTTTAAGCAAAGCGCAACCCTTTGTTCCAGGAACTCTGGCAGTCTGTAATGGATTGCGTTTGTGTGAATAAACACAGGGGCACGCCCAGGAAGTTAAATCACGGGACCCCTGGTCGCTGTGTTTCCTGCACAGCTCTATTTCATCGGTGAAAATGGCAGTAATGATTCTCATTCTGCTGGATTGCTACGAAGATCAGCTCTTAAGAAAATGAGTGGTTGTGTGTAGCAGGGGTAAATCTTTCCATCAGACAAATGTGGAAAGAGACTCAGGGACATTGCTCAGTGTCGCAGGATGAGTTGTAGAACTGGGATTCTGTTGTCAAGCTCCTCACATCAGGTCCGTTTCTCTCTCGTGCTGTGCTGCATCCCTTAGGAGGCTGACTCAATCGGTCCCCACAATGCTGGTTAACCCGTCTCTCCACAATATTTGTCTGCAATCCCAGTTATCCCGTCTCTTGACTTCTAAACCTATTAGCCAAGACCAATGTCAAGGAGCTTACCTCCTATTTTTCCTCTTAGAAGTTTTATGGTTTTATGCCTTACATTCAAGTTCTTAAATTGATCATTTTAAATGGATTTTTGTGTATGATGTGATATAGGGTTCGGTTTTAGTCTTTGGCCTGTGGCTGTCCAGTTGTCCCCAATGCTATTTATTAAAGAAACTATCCTTTTCTCCATTGTATATTCTTGGATCCTTTGTAAAAAATTAATTGCCTATATATGAATGGGTTTATTTCTGGGTTCGCTATTCTGTTCCATTGATCAATGGGTCTGTTTTTCATGCCAATTCCATACTGTTCTTATTACTGTCACTTTGTAGTATAGTTTAAAATGAGAAA
The DNA here is from genome assembly GCA_004027375.1 of Macroglossus sobrinus. Taxonomy (NCBI): domain Eukaryota; kingdom Metazoa; phylum Chordata; class Mammalia; order Chiroptera; family Pteropodidae; genus Macroglossus; species Macroglossus sobrinus. Next base: position 87,458 of record PVKZ01003710.1, on the reverse strand, counting down.
GTGTCACACCTCCAGCTTTTTCTTTCTTAAGACTGTTTTGGCTTTGTGGTTTATATTTCACACAAATTTTAGGATTGGGTTTCTATTTCTGTGAGAAATGCCATTGGGATTTCGACAGGATTACATTGAATCCATAGGTCACTTTGGGTTAATGGACATTTTAACAATATGAACTCTTCCAATCCATGAATATCTTTCTATTGATCTATGTCTTCCCCAATTTCTTTCATCAGTGTTTCATAGTTTTTCATAAATAGATCTTTTTCGTCCTTGGTTGAGTATTTCGATGTAACTGTAGATGGGACTGTTTTCCTAATTCCTCCTTCTGAATGTTCATTCTTAGTGTATAGAAATGCAACTGATTTTTGTACATTGATTTGTACTCTCTAATTTCATTCAATTTGTTTATTAGTTCTAACAGATTTTTTAACAGTTTTCTATATGCAATATCATGTCATCAGCTAATAAAGATAATTTTACTTCTCTTTTTTCAATTTGTATACCCTTTCTTTCTTTTTCTTGCCTAAGTATTCTGGCTAGAGTTCCCAGAAATGTGTTCAATAAGTGGTAGGAGTGAGCATACTTGTCTTGCTTCTGACCTTAGAGGAAAGCCTTTAGCTTTTTGCCATTGAGTATGATGTTAGCTGTGGGCTCGTGATGGGTGATGCTTCTTAATACTTTTTCTCAATGAATATTTGTTGAGCTAAAGAGAGTTGGAAGCTCTGTACAAAGAAATACAGTATAAAAATACACAGTACAGAGGTAGCATCTAGGATGGAGATATTAATTAGGAGATATAACTAGGAGAAATTTCCAGAACAGTCTCCCCAGAATGACTGGCATCTTAGCTGAGTTCTGAGGGAAGAACGTTGAGCGTATAGGGGCACAAGACAAGAGAAGGGGACCTTCCACAAAGAGCGATTTTGTTTAATCCAACAAATATTTATGTTCTTACTACTGTGTGGCTGGCACAAAACGCTTTGCTGGGTTTAAAGTAGTGAAATCAAGCCTGTCATAAAAAAATTTTGAATTGCAGCAATAGGAAGTTTAATGGGGAGAAGAGGACTGAAGAAATTCTTAAACACTTTGGCCACTATTTTCTCACATGCAAAATATGAGTAATAATAATAATGAGGAAAATACCTAATTCACAGGGTTTGGGGGAGGGTCAAGCAGATAAAATGTGAGACAGAGAGCATATACTTCCAAATGATCTATGAATACCAGCTCTCACAGTCAGCAAAGAATGACTCTCATCATCACAGGACTTACAGTTTTATTCACCTGCACATTCCTTATATATACTCTCAAAAATCAAAGGAAGGAAACAAGCGTTATCTGGGCAAGACATGTGGCGGGTTCCAAGGGGAACCAGCAGAAAAATTAAATGATGAATCTGGTATAAGAAACTGAAAGGCGGGCAGCCTGATATATTCAGGGCTACCTTAGCAAAGCTGGGAACCTCATGTAGGTTGTTAATTAATCACAGGTGCCTCCGTGTTTTCATACGTTACGATTCCCCTGGCTTGGCCGATCAGTCTCGGCTGTCAGCTCTAATAGATAGGTGGAATTTCCAGTCTGAGATGGAAATTATTTCAGTGTCAATCAGTCCACAGCGGTTCCCAGATGGCAGGATCTGCCTGTCCCCTGAAGCCTGATTAGCAGTCACCTGGATGTTTTAGGTACTTTCCACGGTAGCAAAAGGGAAACCATAAATTATTTCATAAAAGTTTAACCTGGCGCTGAGACCAAAATAGTCTCCCTTCCTTGGTTTTGCCAAAAAAAAAAAAAGGAAACAAATGCAATAAGCTCTGGCTTCCTCTGCTACCGCTCTCCTCCTAGGCTCACCCCTTTCCAGAAACACCGGCTTCCTTCCTCGTCTGATGTATCAGGCAGCCACTCTCTAGGACAGTTGGTACCTGCAGTTCCTTGTACCTGCAGTGCCCTGTGTGTATGCCCTTTACTTGTATGAGGTCTTTCCTTGCCAAGCTATTTAGACTAGAATGTCCCGCCCCCTTTCAAGTACTTCCTGTACTCCTCTGTATGGTGCTTATCACCATAGGACATATCGTATTCTTTTACTTGCTTATCCTGTATTATCTATTTCCTCCCATCAGCACATAAGTTAGTAAAGGCATGGGACTCTGTCACTCTGTCCCCACTAAATCCCCTGAACTAAAGCAGTGCTTGCCCCATAGAAAGCACTTGACCCCAAGCTTCTGAATAAATGAATGACTCGTCACCTCCACTAGCTTTATCATGTTATTAAAACTATTTCTCTGCTGTAAAAATTCGACATCTTCATGACACTTCTGATATTCAGGATATCCATGACTTGCTAAGGACACAAACACTTATGTTTCCAAGATGTTATTATTTAAATTTTGAGAGTTTCATTTTTAGTTTATCTAAAATGTAGGTTTGAGTTTAAAATCTAAAATATCCTAAAGAAAACAAAGTTTGGGGATTTCTGGAGCAAATAATTGCCTTATATGTCAGAATAAAAGGAAAATGAAGCTAGCTAACTCATCAGTCCATTAAATGTCTTGAGTCCATCTTGAGCACGCCTCAGGAGGGCCACGACCTGTATGTTTAGGCTGCTTATGTTCTAACTGCCTCGAAGCAATAGTGAGTCTTAAGGAGACACTACTGGAATTGGGAACTCTGGTCTTTAACATAATTACTGCTATTAACTCTGAATGATACTGCTCAAGTAACCTTTCTGCTCTGAGACTCTGCCTCTCTCCCTATTAAGTAGGGGCGGGAGATTCTTCTAGGTAGAAGACCTCTAAATCCCTTCCCAGCAGCAAAATGCTAGATTTTAAATCGAGAGAGAGAGCAGAATGAAGCACATAGCTGGGTTTCCATCGACACTCCTTGGTTAGCAAACCTGAAGTTCTTAGTTCATCTTAGCTGAAACTGGTGAAAGGTAGTGAGTGATCTCTCTTCCCGCTGAAATTCTGCAGACATGGTGTAATGAAGAATAGATGAGATCAAGAAGATTTTCAGGACTGGCCCGGATGGAAGAAAATCTAGAGAGGAAGAGCAAACCCATCTGGTGATTGAGGACAAACACCTCTTTCCGGGAGTAGCCCCGAGACCGCCTTGCAACGTGCCTCTGGCGCCACCTGGTGCTTCTTCTCGGAATTCTCCTGCAATGCCAAAGACATCTGCAATATAGACTTTGCTCCGGAAAATCCCCCTCAAAGGAAGGCACATTTGATGAGTCCATGGAATTGCAAAACATCATTATAAGGCCTCGACAGGTAATTCAGTCAAGGAGAGGGTGAGAAAGAGCCTCTTCCGTTGTAAGAAAGAAAAAAAAAAAGAACAACCAGAGGCCGAGGTATTTACATGTGACATTTACATCAGCCGGGACTCATTCCAGCCAATGAGAAACCGAATCGACTGAGATTTTCTCTGCCTGGTTGAAACAGGGTTCGCGCCCTGGGCCATGTCCCCGCTGCAGGGCGCGCTCACGCGGGGATGCGCTGTTCACCCCACAAACCCGATGCAGACCTGGGGCGGACGCTGTCCCACCAGACGCACACGTGAAAGTGGCAAATCGGGGCGCTCGGCGCAGATGAAAAGGTCAGAAATGCCTTGGAGGCGACTTTAGAGGAGGGTTAACGCTTTGATGACCCAACGTGATGAATGGTGACTCCAGGTGGAAGGAATCAGCAGGCGAGAGCGCGGAGGGCTGTACGCTGCAGGTGCTCTGTGAGGCGGGATGGATGTGCTTGCTCCTGACGACCACAACTGTCAATCAAGGGGTTAGACCTGCGCCCACGGGCCAGGGGAATGGGGAGTGAGATACTGAGAATTCATAGGTGAAAACTCCATGTACATTCATTAGAAGGAAAAGCGACCATCCCACAATAAACCTGCGACCTTTTGATTTAGCTCTAGCTGAACTCTGGGCATTTCCAGTTGAAAAGCACAGTTATCACATCCATGCTAATAGTTTCACCTTGATGGTGTGTGTGTGCGTGTGTGTGTGTGTGTGTATGTGTGTGTGTGTATTTGTGTGTGTTGGGGTGCAAGTACATTTCAAAAGCTATTAGTCCCCCTTCATAGAAAATTGAATATCAAAAGAGTAGGAATCTATCTGCTTTGCCGGGAGGAAGCCAGAAAGATGAAAGGATGACGTTTACCAGATGTGTGAATATTTCTGATTTTCTCGTGAGTTTGATTTCAGGGGAATCATTAAAATGGTTTAGGTGAGTGAAAACGCAGTGCCCATAATAAGTAGGACGGCAGGGAATCTGCTTACACCCTACACATGGAAGACTTATATTTCCAAAAGAATGGCTTATGTCAAACATCAGGGTGGACCCAGGAGAATTAACAGGATGGGTGATGTCCAGGGCTTTTAAAAAGCCAGTACAGATGCCTGGATCAAAAAAAAATCTTTGTCATTTTTAGATACTGTTCATCTCTGAATATCAATCATTTTTATGTGTCTTGTGAAAAAAAATAAGAATACCATTAAAAAAATCAATTAATGTTTCACATTTGTTTATTATTTTCATGTTTCCCAAATGTGCTTTTTAAAAATACAGTTTTCTGGAGAACATTCCGGAGCTCATGAATCAGGTGAATTTTATGATCTGACAGTTTTAGAAAACCCTTTGCCATTGCCTTGTCAAGATCCTCGTCAGCTAGCTGACAGTTGTCCCCACCGGAGAGTAGAGAGAGGCCAGCGGTCCCTGAAGATGGTGGTGGTGGCTGCTGGGATTCTAACCCAGGTCCAAGTATCTCCGCAGCAGCAGCCCCACCTCTGGCCAGCGTCCCACTGCTCTGAAATAGTGACGGCTTTATAAGGGAAATCTGGGAACACCCATCCGTAACGTGTTCTTCCCAGAGCTCCAGAGGCAGTGTCTGCCTTGGACCAGTGGGACGCAGGAGAGTTCAAGAGCGAGGACACTGACTCCACCCTCGTGGGTGGGGCTGGGTCACGCGGCGCTGGGAGGCCCAGGGACATGGACGGGCTGTTGTCTGTCTGACTAGTGGGCTACAAAGCAAAGCTCGCAGGCCCTCAACTCTGCGAGGATCCTCAAAGCAGATCTTCAAAGGCTGGGCGGAGGAGGAAGGTGGCAGCTCTGATGTGTCTTGAATCAGACGGCGGCCGACGCTGTCAAGCGAGTGTTCCAGTGCACACCGACTTCTTGTGAATCACGCAGGAAAGCGGTGTGCCTGCTGCTTAACAAGAGCGTACTCTTTTAAATAAGGTATTCAGTTAATTCCGGTTCAAATTTTATCATCCCTGAGGCCTACAGGAAATCGACACATCTTTGAAAGATCAGAATAGAACCACATTAAGTGGGAACATTTATAGATAAAACTGGCAAGGCAGAACGAGTTCCCTTAGCGGACAAAAGACTAGTGTGTCTCCACTCTCGGTTACTTAGGCTGAGGGGTGTAGTCTAGTGTGTCCTCAAGATCAAATAAAACAAAGCCTCTAGGGTGGATTAATCTGCATGTACTAGATGGAGTCATTGTCCTCCTCCAGTGTCATCCTGGAGAAGTCACCTCTAGAAGTCCAGGAGCTGGACTCTGAACAGGTGGCAGGTGACTCGGCTAGTGACGTTAATGAATTAATTTGTAAATAAAGATATGGTTTTGGCAAACACATGGCAGAGAAACCTTTTCCACAGCTGAAGCGATCACACTAGGAGACCGAGGGGATGGAGCATGATGTTTTCATTATCGTTCTTTGAGATCGTTTGATAATATAAGTGTCCAAACTAGCTAGTTGGTCAGAAACAGTATTTCAATTTAGAAAAAGTGTGTGTGTGATTACTATATCACATGCTATGCAATATATACTGTACTATATACTGTATATTACTATATTTACCTAACTGGTTATTATAGATCAAAGTGTTTCGGTTCCGTAACTAAATAAATCTTAATTTTGCCAGGTGGATCTCATGGAGAACTTTTATTAGATTACTTAGGCTTCTGGCTATGTTCATACCAATCTGGCTTTGATTCACGGTAATGTCCCCTAATTACAGTAGCTGAGGTACACGGAGAATGAAGAAAAGAGAAGAGGCAGGAACCTAAAGTAGAAGTTCTTTGAGAAACTCCTATTTTAGATATCTAATGTGGGCATCACCCAGGCACATACCGAGTCCCATTTTATCTGTGCATGATGGGAGTGGGGGTGCAGGGCTAAAAAAGGTCACCTTCAGGATGAGAGCACCCTACTCGGCTGCTCTGGTTGGTAGGACCGTGATCTTCATTGACTAGTGTGCCAGACACCCATGCATTTCGTCACTCAGACTGTGCCCAGCACTGACTGTGATATGGGAGAAAGTGTATGGGCTTCAGCTGTATAGATCTGCTGTTCAGTGATGCCACTGGCTGTCAGATGTGACAGAAGTGCTCATCCTCTTTGAACACATTTTCTCACCCATAAAGCACAGACAACGGAAATGACTGCACAGGGTGGTGAGGAGGATTGGAGATAATTTATATTAAACATCCAGCGTGTGTTGGACCCTGTAAGCACTCAGTAGGTTCTCAACCTCAGTCTGTCTCTGTGTCTGTCTGTCTGTCTGTCTGTCTGTCTCTCTCTCTCTCTTTCTCTCTCTCTCTCTCTCTCTCTCACACACACACACACACACACACACACACACACACGCGCGCGCGCGCACGCACACACAAATACACACCACGAACTCCAAGCCTTATTCTATGAAAACAACAGACAGAATTAATTTCTTAAAATTCTGCTTGTCACTGTTGCTGTAGTCACTGGTGTTTACTCAAGGATCATGGAGCTATTTCCTCATAACTTAGAAAATCAAGGAGGCTGACTCATCTGGAAAAAAAAAGTATGTGAACTATTAGCCAGAGGGCATTTAAAAATCAATCCTCTTATTGCTATCTCTACTCAGTGGAGATCTTAAAAAATGTATTATTTGTTCTCAATGAAAAGGTTATAGGGTTGAATTTTTTTTTAACTTCTCAGCTTCTGTTTTTCTGTGTAGAGACACTGCAGTGCGTTAGCACGTTGGGCAAGGTGCGTGGCCGTTTGCGACCTGCCAGCTCTGGGTTGCACAGGGGACTGGCGCGTACCAACTCGTCATTAGCTTCTGGGTAGTCACCAGCCTGCAGGGGACTTGGGGCTTATTAAATATCGATTCTGTAGTCCTATTTCATTTTCCTCTACTTTGTAGTCAGAGATATTTTCTGTAATCACTTAGCTCTGTGTCACTGTCCCGGTCTCTATGCTCTGTTTTCCGAAGGCTTTGCAGTCTCTGTCCTGTCTTCCTGGAATGAGACTATCCTTGCCACATCCCTTCATAGATGTGATTTCCTCTGGTTCAGCCCACGGCTCCTGCTCCTCCCGCCCCTCCCCCTGTGCGCTCACCATGCTCCAATCCCCCGCAGGTATCGCTGTCTGCTCACCAGCAGCCATTCCTCATCTCCTCCCTTGCTGGCAGGAACCTGATTTAGCTCAGGTATCAGGTGAGGAGCAGGACGTTAGAGCAAGGAAATCACCTCACTTGTCCTAATACTCATGGTTAGTAGGCATCGGTTACTGTTAATCCCAGTTCTTGTGGCAAAGGGTGAAATGGAGTGACTGAAGAGTGAGATAGAAAGATGCATCCTTTGAGGCCTTCACAGAATACAACATTGTGAGCCAAAGGGCTACACACATATGCGCGCACACACACAATAGTTTTTCTCCATCGTCCCTTCCTTTCCCTCATAAGAGCTCTTGCTTGGTGCTTTCTCAGCCTCGGTTCTATACTCACAAAGGAAAGACCAAGAGTCCCAGAGACACCCGCCCAAGCCTCACCCAACACGGATGAACCAACATGGAACCACTCATCTCTAACCAGCTCCTCCACCACGAGTGTCTTTATGGGACATGTGACTGTTATTTGTACTGTCCACTGTGTCCGTGTCTCACCCTTTCCTGAGCTGTGGCTCCAAGCCACCAGAGGGCTACAACCTGGAGGAAGCTGATGGGTAGAGGAAGAGGGGGAAGAAAATGGACTGAGAATGGCCTTCTGACTCGAGAAAAGTCCTGAAAGATACACTTATGTGTAAATAGTATCTTGTCTTCCAACTACACATGAGGGCTTGGTAGTATTAGTCCCGGTTAAGAGCTCAGAAAACAAAGGATTAGAGAATTGAAGTGACTAAGGATTAGAGAATTGAGGAGACTTGCCGAAAGCCTCAGGGAGTGTAAGTGATGGAAGATTGATTTAGTTCTGAGGCTCATATTCTATAAATTTTACGACTCTGCTCTGTGCGATAAGGGTGAAATCTGAGTACTTCACATGGTTTATGAGACTCTAGCTGATGCTATCTCATCACCCACCCCTACCAACAATTTTTACTTAAAATTCCTCAAGCGTTCGAGGGTTCCTCTCTGTTTTGGGGTCTCTGTTCATGCTGCTTCCTTTGTGTGAGGCTTCTTCCTCCTCTCCTCGCCTGATCAGTCCTGGGTCTTAAGATTCTGCTAAGATATCACTTGCTCTTGTAAGCATCCCGTAGTCTTTATATTACTATTAAATTGAAATGTACGCCCCTATTTCTTGCACAGATTGCCAGTATGTTGTGGGGATGAGACTTGTTCGTGTCCACTGTTGCATTTTCTCAGCCTAGAGCGGACTTTGGCACTTGATAAGGTAGTGGTCCTTCCCCAGATTCATTCATGGGGCCACAGCTGATATAACCCAGGCTGCAACTCCACATGATGGATCACACATTCCAGGGCCTGAGGCAGAAAATTTACCATTTTGAAAGCTCCCTTCATGATTATAATGTACATTCCCAGTGACAAATCAGAATATTATGCACTCGAAAGTATCTATTGAGTAAATGCCAGTTCCTTGATCAGTAAACAAAAAATTAAAATGTAAACAAAATAATAAAAAAATGTTTAATATCTCTCAGCCAGTTGTATAGACTTCATTCAGTCGCAATCACTGAAGCCGAGTATACTGCCTACAAACCCACAGCGAAGCAAAGGAAACGGAATTCACATGAGCCAGGAATAGCCACAAGTATTCCAATCTCCAAAGGTCTTATGAGAATACTCCAATATCTGTCACACGATTAAATAGTGTAGCAATGAACTAGGTCAGTTGCCAAATGAATTTCTATGATCTTTGACAAAACATACAAATTAAATGATTTTTTTTTATCAGAGTTTAGAAGGAACTGATGATTAAGAAAGAAGAATGGTAGACCAGAATAAGAGTGAGAATGAACTATTTGAAAATGACATTTTATTCAAATGTAACTTTTCTATTTCTGATAAAAATCATTTGGGGTGTGTGTGTGTGTGTGTATGTGCGCGCGCGCGCGCGCGCACATGCGCATGCGTGCACATGCTAAATTCTTTATAAACTACTGTGCTTTGGAGAAATAGAAGCTTCGGAATGGAGAAAATGGGTCACTGGCAGATGTCTCGCCTTAGGACAGAGAGCAAAGAGCAATTCCAGATGGCATCCTGGGGATGGCGGAGGAAATTCACTAATAATTATAGATTACAGGGGTAAACAGTAACTCTGCTGACTGTCCCAGCAAAACAGTCCTTTAATAAACAGTCAGAGATGGTGCTGATACCTTAAAATTAAACAACTTAGACATATCTAAATAGAAAAAAAAAGGGGGAAAGCTTTGGATTTTGAGAAAATTGACTTTCTATTTACAAAGCTACAGTTAACAAAGGGAGGCAAAATTATAAAATTTATATTAAAATGGACATTACACAAGGACTTCCATGTTTTAAGAGGGAATGTTATAGTCTTGAAGGAATACGAAAGGAAAGAAAAAAAAGAGGTTGAAACGATCTGACACTATAACCCTAAAATATCAGTGCATTGTCATAGAAAGGACACATGATTTGGAGTTGAGACTTTAAGTTAAAGCCCAAATCTTCTCTTTTAACTGGGGCATGATACTTGAGTCTTAATGCCCTCGTTTTTAATGGTAACAATTGTTAACTTTTTTAAAAAAATCTGAATAAGATACCACAATAAACTGCCTGAAACACAATATCAAAAGTTATTAAAAAATCGTAATTATATCTTACTCTGGACATAGAGCCAGAAAGCTGGAAAATAAATTCCCTAATAGTAAAAAATTTGTTTGATTTGGTTTTTGACATTACTGCTACTGTCACATCTTAGCATTTGAAAGAAAAAACATGCACAAAAAATCTGAGGGTTTTTTCCTGCTGTTGGAAGGCTTTCCTTGAGAAACAGATATTGACAACAGAATATGTCATAAATAATGGTAGTAACACCTCTCGTGTATATAACATACTTCTCAAAGTCCTTTTGTTTAATTTGATCTTCACAGGACAGGCATTATGTCCCTCTCTAATGAATTTAGAAATAAATATACAGATTAAGGAACAACACAGTTTCAAAGTCAAAAATCATTCAAATATGTGTTAGACTGTCCCAACGTCAGAGCTTCTGGCTTTTACTAGGTGTTCCAGGGGAGTGACAGGAAGGCTGGAGGTAGGATAGTATCATGGAGAGAGATTCCCAAGCCAGCAGATGGCCCTCTAAAAACTAGGATTAGAGTAGGAAAGCAAAGTTAAGTCACTCGAAGATACAGTTCTTCAGCACAACGGCTCTCTGAAAACGGGAGGCAAAGCAGCAGGATTACAAAAGATCTAATGCATGGAATGCTAGAGGGGAAAATGTAGAGCAAAAATAAAGTAAAAAAAAATTATGGCAACAAGCATCAGGTAGAATATAGAGGGAAGTAAGTATTTACTGAATTTTGAAAGCTTATGATTAAGGTAGAAAAAGAGAAATCTTTAGAATCTGATTGATGGGCAATTCCCAAAGTCATGTTGAATAGAAAGTTCTAAATCTGCCTTAAAAATATCGGAAACAAGTTGAGAACTAAACAAAGCTGCAACAAAGCCCAGATTTAGCTTCATGGCAAATTAAATTCACACAACCTCCTCACTGGCAAATGGACAGAAGAGTAATGTCCTTCCTTGGAGGATAAATAGGAATTTCTTTAGGTCTCTACTATCCTTTCAGATATACTCTCTGGCAAGCTGTTATAAACTTGGAGAAAGAAAAAGAGCTAAAAAATGTAGCCCACAATTAAGATAAAAAAGTCAATAGAAATAGGACCAGAGATGGCCCTTATGTAAGAATTATGAGACCATGACTTAAAAATAATAATGATAATTATGTTAACAGATAGAATGGAAAAGGGAGACAACATGAATAAAGAGAGAGGTGATGTCAGCAGATCCATACAAATGAATAAAGTGAAAACACTTGAAATGGAAAAGACAATCAGAAATGAAGAACTCATTTAGTGGGTTAAAGAGTTGACTTGATATAAAAAGAGAAAGTACCAAGAAATTTTAAGACAGGTTCATTGAATTTAAAAATCAAAATCAAGATCTTGAAGAGATATTTAAACTCCTGTGTTCATTGGAACATTGTTTGCAATAGCCAACATATGAATGCAACCTAAATGACCATCAACAATTGAATGAATAAAGAAAACATAATATATACATACAACGGAATATTCTTCAGCCTTAAAAAAGAAGGAAATCCTGCCATTTGAAACCATGTAAATGAACCTGGGGGACATTATGTTAAGTGAAATAAGCCCGTCATAGAAGGATAAGTACTACATAATTCCCCTTCTATGATATGAGGTAACTAAATCATCCAAACTCACAGAAGCAGAGAATTGAATGGTGGTCACCAGGGCTAGGGGGAGGGGAAAATGGGGATTTTTGCTCCATGAGTATAAGTTTCAGTTATACAAGATGAGTAAGTTCTAGAGATCTGCTGTGCAACGTAGTACCTATAGTTGAAAATACTGTATCGTACGCTTAAAAGATTGTTAAGAGGATAGATCTCATGTTAAACGTTCTTACCACAATTAAAAAAAAAACCCTACAGTAAAAAATGAGACAAAAACTTTTGAAAAATGGGTGTGAATGATATTTACAGGACATAACGTAATGGTTTAGTTTACATGTAATGGGAATTCCAGATGGAGAGTGGACAGAGAACAAAGTTACTGGTATGACTTAAAAAGGCAGTGTCTGAGAAGTTCCCAAATTGAAAAATAGCAACCCAAATATCCAGGAAGCACAGCGAACTCGGGCAAGATAAACACAAGAAAAATCATGCCCTGAAAAAGCTTCAGTTAAACTGAAAAGATAATGGCTAAATACATAGAAAAGTGTGACAAGCAGCTGAGGGGTCGAGAGAGGACAGTTTACATCAAAGGGCAAATAATAAGAGTGACAGCTGAATTAAACTAAGAAACAATGGTGGACAGAAGACAATTGAATGTTATGTTTAAAACACTGGGGAAAAAACTTTCAGCCTAGGATTTTATATTTGGTGAAAATACCTTCCATAGAAAAATAAAGAAACGACATTTTAAGAAGTAAAAATGCTAAGATTGTCCATCCCAGGCAAAGCTATACCATGTGAAAGCTATTTTGTATATGTATAGATGTATATACATATTCATATATAAAATATATGTATATATCAGATGTACACATATGAATCACATATTCATATAAATATCATGAAAAAATCATATCCAAAACACATAAGAATTCCAACACATCACCAATAAAATGAAACAGACAAAAGCTTTGAATTGATACTTTACAAAGAAGATCTGATGATCAATAAGCACATTTAAATCTGTTCAACATCATTAGTTATTAGGAGAAATTAAAACTACAATAAAATACATTTTCACGTCCACTAGAAAGCTTAAAATATCAAAGACAAACTGTAATGAATGCACTCCAGTTGTGATGTTTGACGGACAGGTGTCAAGTCCTTCCACTTGCCCTCTGACCTCTATCCAGGCACACTGACAAGAAAGCCTGGGGGGCTCCCTTTTTTGAAACTAGCCAGAAGTTCGAATTGGGGAAGCCCTGGCCTACATACAGAAATTGTCATTCCAGCACCACTCCTAAAAACGTAAAACCCAAGCCAGTCACTCCTTCCTACTTTCTTTCTCAAGCCATTTTCAGATCCACTTAAGCCTTCTCTGCTCCATTCTACCCACCTTCCAGCCCAGGAAGGCTCATATGTCAGTAATGAACATTTTTAGACCTTTTGACAAATATGTGGTGTCATCAGTCCTGGCATCTGGACTAAATTTTGGATAGGGACGTCCATTCCAGACCCCCAGTTTGACTACAACAAAAATAATACCAAATGTCATCATACACATATGACAGCTGCACACACACATTTCCGCTGGGCATGTGACACAGTACAAGCTCCATGGAAAAACTTATGGCCATACATGCAACTTCGATCATTTTCTCTCCTAGACATCTTCCCGAGAGCAATGAAAACAGGAACCACAAAGGACTTATTCAAGAATGTTCATAGTAACCTTATTCCTATTAGTTAGTTACTGCAAACAATCCAATTGTCCATCAATGGTAAGATAGACAAATGGTGGCATATTCATGGGACTGAATATTCATAAAAAGCATCACACAACTACTTGAGCAGATCTTAAAAACACTATGTAGAGAGCAAAAAACCAGACACAGATTAAAATACATATGGAATAATTCCATTTATCCGAAGACCAAGAGCAGGCAGGGCGGGAATCAGAAGTGACTGCCTCCCCTGGGAAGAAGCAGCTGGAATTGTTGGACAGGGGTCCAAGGGAACTTCTGGCATGGTGGAAAGGCTCTATATTCTATTTCCTTTGGAGTTATCAAGAGTATATAAAATCGCAAAACCCGTCCATCTGAACACTTGAGATCGTACACTTTGGTGCATACGAATTGTGTCTTGGTTTAACACAGTGAAGGAAAGCTGAGCATACTGCACATTGGAACAATTAACACATTAATTTGCTAACAGATGCCCCTTTGTGCAGCATGTGTGCAGTTGCTTCTGGGGCATGTTACTGCCTTAACGCTGTGAAGTAGAAACTTAATTTACGGATCTATTTGTCATATGAAGAGACCGGATCCAGAAATGCAAATACCTTCTTAGTCTTGTGGGAAGCAGACCATGTCACGTCTTCTAGGTGTGTCTTTATCTTTGTGTGGCATTGAGAGTTGATGAGCAAAGGGCATGGGTCCTTTCCACAGACGCTTGCATTACCTGAGTGTTCTCAGCACAAGTGACACTGCCCACTATTTATGATCTTGAAAGCCAGAGACTTTCTGGATGTCTTTTCACTGATTAGCCAGCAAGTGTGAACACCAGAAAGCTAATAGTGTCTTAGAGTATGATGTAATGATTTCATGACAAGCTCCTCAAGTGTAAGGATTCTGGCAATTCACAATCAAGAGGCCACCTGTGTAGAGCTTCTCTCTTCTGTCATGGACTGCTAATAAAATACTCTTAATTATATTATGCAATCATCCTAAAGAAAATAGATAGTTTTCAGCTGCTCTGTTTCCTTTCAATGACCTGATTTAAATGCATCACGGGAAAAAGGACCCAGATGTTCTTGTCAGTAACTAGAAAGATATTGCTGGTGATCTTTACTGATTGCTGAAATTTAAGAATGCAAATAAGAGCAATGTCTTGATGGCAAAATATAAACAGCATCTCCTGTAAGCTGTATGTTTTGAGGATTTATCTTTCTTTACCTTTTAGTGTTTGCATCTATTTTCCCTGGGGTTTGATAGTCGTTCCATCCTATCTCTGCTTATTCCTGGGGGAAAAATAAGTTACAGCAGTGAATGCAGGCATGCTCTTTGAATTAAATTTATCAGTGGTGTTGATTTGAGGCAAAATCGTAAAATAAGGTAACTTTACTTCTGATGCCTCATATGTTTTGTGCCTAGAATAGTTCTTTTTCTTTTGAGTTTCTGAATGTAAATGGAGTCTTACTCAGAATGTGATTCCAGCTGTCATCCTTGCCTCCAACCTCTCTGGATTCCTATCCGTCCTTTAAAACACCTACAGGCTGATATTTCTAGGACATACAAATCACCACACCTCCCCTCTGAAAATGATTGCCAAAGTTCCTGAACTGACACAAAAAAACTCACGAGCTTCATCCGTAGGATGTAAAACCAGCCACAGGAGCACCGTTCAATACATTAGGGCACAGCATCTGACCACACTACTCACCGCCAACGGGGCAGCATATCTGTACAACCGCAATCATAGACAACAACCGAATGTTACATCTATTTTACAAAACAATCTTGGAAGGATGCCCCAGACCACCTCCGCATTTATGGATCCAACGCTAGAATACTTACTGTACTCACTGCTGACGATGCATAGCATCCTTACATCATGAAAGAAAGCATCAAAGGAGTGACTGGGTAATCGGACCCCTTGCCTCAGACACAGCAGTCTGAGCTGGAAGGTTATAACATACCATGATAATTTTATTTCATGCCCAAAGTTGAGGATGGCAAAACATTTTAAATGAAAACAGAAAACACCAGAGATAACTTCAATATGAAGTTATTCATGATGTTCCATCATTATATTAGGCTCAACATGTGTAAACCATAATTTTTCTCCCCTCCAATGTCTTCCTCCCTTGGGTTTCCCATTCTCGTGGTGTAAAGATATTTACCGATCGAGTATGTTGGGGGAGGGAGGCATGGATTAATATTGCAGGGATGCTTATATTTTCTCTTTAATCCCAAGGACAGGCAACATTTCTCTTGGTCTTCTGTCTATACTAGGGGTTATTTATTTATTTAGCCATTAAAAGGAGACAAAATCATTTCTTCCCTTGAAAATTCAGACAACATAATTTTCATCAGTCAGGATGGGGTAATCAGTACGGATGACTTGACTGTGTCTTTGTTAGAGGCACACTGTCCCCTGGTGTCACAGAGTCCTGACCATAGAAAGGAGGGTTCTCTAGCACAGTGAACGCAGTAATCACCCAATAATTTTTTTTGAAAGAACAAAAATAAAAGTGCTTTTATTCCTACTGCTAACTTGCTCATTCTTATTCAATAGTTTTGTCTATTCTAGAATGTTGGAATCATATAGTAGGTGTCACTGTTACCGTTTTTGTCTCCCCAATTTCATTTAAAAGCTAGATCCATGTACAATTGACATTCAGGCATATTCCACACATGGCAGCAGTAGAAATTTTCTCAAGTCATTGGGGTAAGTCATGGCTAGTACCATTTTTTTTCAATATCTTCTCAATATTATGTAGTTCTAAGGCGATGTCCATTTTATTGGGGACATTTTAATAGCTAGTGAGTAGTGGCTAGGGAACAATAAAGTTGATAAAGTCTTAAAAATAACAACCAACCGTTGTTGGTTACGTTACACAGTACAGGCGTTGTGCTGGTGACTTTATGTTTATCATCTGAATTATACAAAGCAATCTTGCAAATAATTATCATTTTACAAATGATGAAATTGTTGTTCATCGATGGTGATAGTGTTATTCAGGCCACTTTACAGTTCTAGATACAGACAGATATTTAGAAACGCCTGGCTCTGAGTCCCTGCTCTTTATTATACTCTATGCCTTGTCCTCCTTCTTGACCAGAATTAAGCCTTTCTTTTGTTCCCTGGAATGGTTTAAACATGTTCGGCACCATCCTCCAAACCGGGCGTTGTGTCGGGGAATTAGAATTTTGCAAATGAAGGTCTGGGGTTGCCTTTTGGGGGCCACTGAGAAAATATCTCTACGTGTCCCACTCTCTAATAGCTCTACGACTGTCAATAATGCCATGTGGCATGGCCTAGGGCGGGCCTCATTAACAAAGATAAAGTTCCCAATGACTGACTCCCGGAACCCACTACGGGCCAGGTGCACTGCGTGACTGACTGGGCTCCTGCGTGAGAGCTGCCTGGCCGGGGGCTTCGCCACCAGGCTGTCGTGGTGCTGGTGAAGGGGCCGGGAGCTGCATTTTACCTGTGAAATAATAAAGGACACAAACCAGGGCTGTGGCTTTAAGGAATCACTATACTCTTTTGGCAAATACAAATTTAACAAATCAAGATATTTCAGAAAGCCACAGACCTAAAGGTCCACCTCACCCGGTTTACTGCTGCAGTCAGGCATAGCAGGAGGCGCTGGCAGGTCAGACTAATCGGGGAAGCAGGAGTCCATAATGAGGAAGCTCAGGAAGCCTCTTGGGACTAAGGAACAGAGCATCCAGGTGTGCAAGGTGATCTCAAGGACACACACGGAGCTGCAGGGAGCAGGTTTAACATAGGGCTATGTCCATGTCTATTTCTTAAAATGTTTCCATTCCCTAGTCCCTAGGGAATTGCATCTAAATTTAAGTAAGGTGGCAATAAAAGGGTAAGGAGAACGTAAAAGATCTAGAAAATCATCAGTGCATCTTAACAGTTGTGTCTGCGACAATTTAGGTGGCAACGTCATTGGCTAGACGTGAGGGGCTCTCACACCGGCTCTCACACTGTCTGGCCAGCCACACAGTGGCAGTTAGGTTGAGCGCCAGTGCTGTTTGAGCTTAGAAGAAGAGGAAAAGGGCAAATGTCATATATTTCCCAACGACTAACTTAACGAGCATGTTGGGGACCCTCTCTTGGAATCTACTAGGTAGGTAGACTGAATTGACCCTAACAGAGAAAAACAGGAAGTGGGAGATAGGTGAGAACTGCAGTGGGTGCGGGTGGCACTCCACATCATGGCAGAGAAGGATCGCATATACCTGAGAATTGAGAGGTTCTCGCTCACTCAGTGAGTAAGCGTGTGCGAGGGTGTTTAATTTGTTAGATTTCTGAATCTTCATGGGATTGAGGATGTGCAGCTGGGCCAGTAGAGTATGAACCCAAAGATCTAGCACCCAACGATTAATACGCAAAGAGAGAGAGAAAAAAAAAAGATTATTTGAGTTTATCATTGAAACAGATAGAAAATAAAGAATACCTAAGACAATTAAGAATTAATATCCTGCAGAGAGGTAGGAAATTATTAAGTGAAATTACCAACGCTTTTAGGTGGATAATGTAAGGGATAAATTTAGACAGAAAGAAGGATTATCACCAAAAGAAAAAATGATCATTTGAAGAATTCAAGTAAAACAGCCCATGCAGATATAGAAGGGCGATTATTAAATACGCTGTAGAAACCACTTAAAATACATTGTTTTGCACAGCGAGCCAATCATTAATGTTTGTTTTGTTTTGTGTGGTGTTTTGGTCAGTTAAACCCAAGGCTTGGTTGTTTGTCTCAACCTTTCTACATTCTTGGGTGAGTAACAAAGCCCGTAGCTTTTCAGCCTGCTGGGTTCAGGGAAGGCTCAGGGGGAGATGCTGAAGGGTCGGGATGAGGAGGTGATGATGGTGTTTCCACAGGGTACATGGGAGGGGTTATCAGAGGCTAAGATGGGGACTAGTAAACAGAGCTTCTAAGTGGATGTAATCGTTCCATTAGCCATGCTGGCTTTGAGCATCCTTAATTTACCCAGATGATGCATGAGCCACAGCTGTTGGACCCGGTTTTCATGAACTACATCTGTGAACGGAAGAGGCTCCTTCATTTATCCGCTCACACTGAGGACTGCGCGTCTGACATAGTGTCACTGCTCTTTTGATGCATAAACTACTGTTAATTTTACATTTTCTATGGTAGTTATTAAGGGTCTTTTCCATGCACAAGGCGGTGTCTATTCTGTGTGCAGGAGGCACGTCCTTTCGCTCAACAATCTACAGTTGTGGTGAAGATGACAGATGAATATTAAACTGAAAATCGGCTTAAAAACCGTGGTAAAAGCCATCCATGGTCAGTTAGTGATAAAAGCTCTGCGTTTATTCGGACGTCGAGTACGGGTTCGCCAAGGAGGGTCCACTTAACAGAGCAGCGCGCTGCAGATCCTGAACGGGAAACACTGATGGGAAGTGTTATTCTCCACTTTTGCAAAAACGGAAATCATTCCCCGGCAAACTTATCTCCAGGAGCTGCAAACCTGCTAAGAGGCAGCGTTGCCTCCAGCCAGGCCGAAGGGAATGCAGGGGAGAAAGAGTAAATGAACACCCATCATTTACAGAATGAACGATTTTCTTCTCTTGGACAGTACGTTTGTGTAGAGCTGAAAGTGTAACGTCGGCTTCCTGGCTGCCGATCCTCCTGGCTTTGTTTTAGGCAAGACTATAAAAATTCTACTCATTGTAAACAGGAAATGAAGTAAGCTCGATCTCAATAAGATTTTTTAAAAATATATTATTGCAATGTGGCTTAGTTAAACTAAACTCGATAATATTTTCTGGAGTATCAACTGTGCTGGCTCCACAAAACTCAGTGACTTCTAGGGCATTTTTGAGTGAGCCTTCTCTACGATAGACATTGCTGATGGTCTGGAAATGTTTTAAAAATAAGAGGAACAGAAAATAATTACATTGTAATTCTTAAAGGGAAAAAATATCCCATTAAAAAAAATAATGTTTGAATTAAATATTACCTAAGCGTGTTTTATGTATTTTTGTTTAATGGACAATTTGATATCTACTCCAGGACGGGAAGTATGCCTGGGTGTAAACAGGAAAGAAATTCTTCTTATTTACATCACAAGAGACTCCGTCAACATTCTTTGTCACTTCAGAGGCATCCTTGCAGGCCCAGGTGTGAATCCCCAAGGAATCTGGGTGTTTATTTTCACACTCAGAGACTGAATCTGAGGAACTGGTCTTGCATGGAAACAACTGAAATCGAAGTGTTATAAGAACTTTCCAATATCATAAATGAATTTAATAAAATGCTTGTTTTGAAGCACATATTTCTAAGGCATTGCTGATACCTGTGACAGGAACAGCTTCTGAAAAGCGGTCCAGGGCGTGGGCTCCAGAACACTTTTTGAGAACTTCAAGACCCATGAACATCAAAGATCTCATGAACGACCTGGACTCCTCAGAAGAGACTTGGTCTTTGCAGGTCCTTGCACACAGTAGCCTGGCCCCCTGGGACAATTCATTAACCTCTATGCATCTCAGTCTCTTTGACTGTGAAAGGCACATAGCATGTGCTGAAAGATCCTTATGAAGACACAAGTAATACGAAAAATGCCACCATGTTCCTGGCACAGCCAATGTTTGCCAACATCCCATCTTCCCTTCGTATCGCAGTTAAAATAGTACAACCACGCCATTTTAGCAGAGACTACTCTTCCCCCCAGGGCTACCTGCCCTCCGTATTCTTGAGAATCCCTATCTGCTTATACATAAACTATATATAGAAATGTTTTGTGGCTTCTATGTTGCTACATGCCCAAAATGAAGAAATTTTGACAGAATTCTTAAGACTGGACTCAGCGACCAGACCATCTAATAGTAAAATCTCTCATCGGTTAGGCTCAGGTCAAGCTCGGCTGCTACCTGAGCAGGAGTAGGGGATGTTAATGTGACAGGTGCCTGTGACATGGCCCCGGCAGTCTGCAGAGAGCTGGCTTAGAGTGAGCCTTCGCTTCTGCCTGGTGTTCTGTCTGTTCCAACACTCTGGTTATTTACTCAGCTTCTGCTGATTCTCCGATCACAAGAATTCAATTGCCAAGGCTCTAACTTTAGAATGCTTTATAATCACAGCATTCTCCCCGCTTCTCCACAAAAACTACTAATAAACGTTCTGTCTCTATACATTTGCCTATTCTGAACATTTCATATTAGCAGAATCATGCAATGAGTGGTCCTTTGTGACCAGCTCGTTTTGCTTAGTAATTTGGGTAAATGTTTTTAAGGAGCATCCAGATGGCAGTTACCAACCCACCCACCCCCTGTTGGTCTTATATTTAATACGATAGTCTACCCAGAAGGCCTGACATCATCCAGACACACTCATACGAAAGTGTATCTTTATCTTCACTGTCTGATCAGAGAGGCCATAGGATACAGTGGAGCTTTAATTGTCATTTCAGGAGTATACCTGAAAATGTGGGTTCTAGTCCTGAATCTGCCTTTAAGAAATAATGTGTCCTGGGCAATGCCATTTTCCTTCTCTGGAGCACAATTTTCTATTTTGCAAAGTAGAGCGGATTTAATAATATCAGTAGTGTCTCTCTGTTTCTCTGTCTCTCTGTCTCTGTGTGTCTCTCTCTCTGTCTCTTTCTCTAACATATAAAACCTATGAGAATTAAACGATTCTGGTTGAAGCCTGTATATTTACTATACGTCTATTTACCACCTCAGCGCCAAAGCCATCCTTCACTGTCTGCTCTGTGGTGACTGTTCTGGATCCCGTCGGACTTTCACTTGTGCATTGAGGATGACATTCAGACTTCCCAGTAGAGAGTGCTGAGGAGTCACTGTAGGGGGAAGGGGTCTCTCAGGTTCTGGTATACTTCTAACTTGTTATTTTTACCATCTGCATGGCAGCCATTGGCATATATGGGGGAGATCCAGTGATGCTTAGCTCAATCAAATTCGTTTGGACTTCCCATCAAATTCCACAATCTTACGGGCATGTTACAGTGAGTCTTGAGGGCACTCTAGTTGCTGGTTCCCACACTGGGCCTGCTCGTGTCCTGTGAGAGTGCTTCCTGCTTGACGCACTCAGCTGCCATTCCCTGGCCTCCAGCGTCAGCCCAACTGCAACATGAAAGAGTCCTTCTGACCCCCCAGTCTAGGCTGTGGTTATTTGTTGACCAGCCTTGGTCCAGCAACAATGGACCAGCTCCGGTCCAGTGAACTACTCCCTCATCTTCTGAGTTTTAACTACAACTTCTCCAAGAAGGCCGAAATCCCAGCCTTGGTGAGGGCTTCCCATTCTCGAGTTTAGTTTTTTCTTGGGTACTCTTCTTCAAACCTAGGTTATTCAGAGTTCTCTCTACTCTTTTCAATTAATTGCTGGTTCCTAGATAATAATTATAGATGTTAAACAATCCCTATTTAAATTACTGTGTGGTTTGTATTCCCCGACAAATATAAAGCTGACAAGGGAGAGGGAGCTGAAAATTCATCTGTTAATTTTTCCTATCTACCTGTGAGAAGCATGTGAGGGATCAAGAGAGAGATGCATTTTAATACCCCTGGATCGAGTAATTGTTTTCAGGTTCACATGATGGCAGGTTTGTACATGCAGAGACTGGTGAGATCCATCACCACCTCACAGGTAGTGTTCTTTAGCAGAAAGTCCACTCAGCTTTGAATGAGGAGATCAGAATTTAAAATTCAGATCCATTACCAGGAGATACACTTAGTTAAAATATGGAATCTATGTGAGACTTGTTATCCACATTTATAATTTGGGATCTAAGAGATTTGCACACTGATGTTCACAGCAGCATTATCACAGAGTCCAGGACATGGAAGCAACCGAAGTGTCCTATAATAGATGATTGGCTAAAGAAGCTGTGGTACATATATACGATGGAATATGACTCAGCCATAAGGGGAGAGAAATACTGCCATTGTGACAACATGGATGGACCTTGAGATAATCAGGCTAAATGAAATAAGCCAGACAGAAAAAGTTGAAAATCACATGATATCCCTTATATGTGGGATATAAACCTAAAAGCAACAAACAAACAGGATAAACAAACAGAAACTCATGGACATGGACTACAGACTAGTGGTTACCAGGGGACTGTAGAGTAGTGGTTACTAGTGGAGTCGGGGAGAAGTGGGGAGGTAGACAAGGTAAAAGGGGTCGAATACATGGTGACAGAAAGAAATCTAACTATGGGAAGTGAACACACTGTAAATATATACATGCCTTACTGTTGAATGGTACACCTGGAACTTACTGGATTTTGTTAACCAATATCACCTTAATAAAAATAAATAACATAAAAAATAAAAAAATAAAAAAAATATTTAACTTGGGATCTGTAACCCCATTCTGTGAATTTCGTGAGATTGTTATAATGATCATTATAATAACATACATGGCATTTATTTGTATACTATATCTATCAAATATAACAGTGGTTGTGATATCTCCTACGTTATCATAATCTTCCTTATTACACACATTAAAAAATTGAGTCCTAGAAAGGATTAGAAATTACCTAAGATCGTATCACAGATAAGACTCATCTTTGAGTGCAGTACAATATACTTTCCTCAGAACATAATATATTGTGATGACACACAGAAAAACTGTCCCAGAAAGATCTATCATGTTTTGAATTAGTATTTAGAAGAAAATATCATTTCTAAATATGTAGAAATTAATTTTGTCTACTTTATTTAAATTTTATATTCAGCAGTTATTTATGACTTTTAACAAAGATTTCTGAGATTCTCATTTTTACCAGAAGAGGCCACTACGGTCCAATTTAATGAATTTATCCTCACATTAAATAATTCCATCAAGTTTAGAAAACTTGCCATACACTTCAAAAGGCAATGATGACAAACTTATCTTTCTTTTCTCTTCACTCTCCTTTTGAAAGCCAACCCCCACCTTCCATCCAAAAGGGGTGACGGCCCCTCGGAAGGAGCCAAGGTGTTACAGATGGACAGACAAGAGTCACCCCTTGGTTCTACTAAAACTGTTTAAACCTGGAACTAACTTAAACTTGTTCACTGTACAGAAAGAAAATGATAATGTGAGCTGTTGTCCTTAAGGGACTTAAAATAGCACCTTTTGCACGGAAGATGGGCTCACACCAGTTCCTGGGCTTCCAGTGCCCGACGCACGGCTCCTCATACCCGCGCCCTTGTCACCATTGTCACCACGTTGCCTTTTTCTTTTTTTGAGAGTTAACACCTCTTTTTTTAAAAAATTTTTGGCAAGCGACACATAATGCCACCAAGTGCTTTTTAAAGAACCCTAAATCTTGGTAAAGACCACAGACCATGGCCTGGCCACATTCGTGATAAACGGGGGGCCTGGTCCAGGAACCTGATGGTGAAGCTGAAGTCAGATTTGCTGGTGTCCCCGCTCTCATCCCCCCGTGAGGAGACAGCTACCTGAAGACGGTGCCCTCCTGGTGGCATCCCCTTGTTCATGCCTGAACCATCGAATTTACACATTTTGCTTTTCTTTCTTGTCTCCCTATTTTAAGAACATCCACATTTCTCTGGTAAGAAACGTGCTGAGAACCTTGACCTGGCAGTTAAGCTCGCACTTGGGAGGAGCCCACTTGCCCTTGAAAATGCTTACTGAAGGGTGATGTTCTAGCCAAATATGGATGAGTGTTAAGGGCTTTAAAATTTATAATAACTTGTTTTCTATTTCAAGGAGATTAAAAAAAATTTTTAAACACCTACTGCAAACCCAGCACTATCTCTTCTCATTCAGAGCAGCGTGTTCTCACGAAGTATATGTAATAGAGAAACTTACATATTCTTTTAGGTTGATCTTTCATTATATTGGAAGGACACACTATCCGGCATATTGTAAATGTTAACATTTAACAGTAAGATTATCTCATTATTTAATTGTATTTTATAGAATGTAAATCTAGAATGATTTGATATCTATGATCATGTAAAAATAAATGAATAAGCTCTTTAGCATAGAAAACTTTTATTTTCTCTTTTCCCCTTAAACTTATATTTAATTTCCACTTTCTCCATAATTTCTCTTCTTATGTAATATATTTTTAAGTTGAAAATCTTTTACTGATTACTCCACCATATCTCTATAAATTAAAATGTATGTGTTAATTGGGTTTTATATTCATTTTATTTCCTGAGATTCTGTATGCTATACATTTCCTCTGAACTGAATTACACATTATTATTAATAGTACACAGTTAATTAAATAATGTATGTATATTACAAACTTGATAATTATAAAAGTAAAGTGGAAATATCTCTTAGAAAAAAAACCTTATCGAAAATTGTATTTAATTAAAAAAAGGCATATAGAAGAAACTAACCATCTGACAACTATCATATTTTTTTTTTTGGAGGTAGAAAAAGTAATCATATTTAAGAGGAAATAGATGAGGATTAGCTATAATTAAAATAAGCATTTTATGGTATGGTTTGACAAACTGTTTTTGACTACCTTACTGAATAATACACAGTGAATTCAAAAATAATAACATAGAAACATCATCCTTGGGTATTATCCAATATTCTGGTTACATTTAAAAAATCCTCATGATCAAAATATTCCTGCTTTGCTGCTCAAAGGAACAATCTTTTCAAATAATGGTTGGCCCGAGGGATGAGTGTTAGGAGTAGGTGGAAAAGCAGAGGCGAGAAGGAGCAATTAGGGGGATCATTTTATAAACTATATAAATGTCTAACCAATGTACTGTATACTTGAAACTAATTAAAGTAAATAAATACATTTATTTTTTTAAAAATAGGAACTGGAAAGAATTTCTTAGCTGTAAATTACAGGGAAAATACTGTTTTAATGTTAAATATTCCTCACAGGGTCTCTTTATTTTGTCCTCAGGAGCTTTCTGCTCAAAAGGAATAGTCTCTATGAAAAGCTCAGGAGACGGAGGAGGTAAAGAACCTAAATGAACATTATTCGTGTTTCTACAGCAGGCTACCATGTAGCTGAATTCAGGAGATGGGAAGATATTTTTCTATTACTAAGCTTTTTATCCCCGGCCGCGCCTATACCCAAACACAGAGGATTATAGACTCTTTTATATTCCTGGGGAAATCACCATAGTAAAATGTATAATAGATAAGGCATATGGGTTTCTCTTAGAAAGCAGAGAAAAGCCTATTTGTGAATTCGAAGATATTTATAGGCAGGTCTATTGTAAGAGACTTTACCAAACACAGTACAGACCTCAAAAATGATCTCCTCTGGACCTATGTTCACACACGAAGACCCTTTCTTTATCACACTCGAATTATATGCAAATACGTAAGACAAGCACACTATAGAAAAAAAGTAATACTTGCAAAAGAGATAACATTTATGGACTGAATGTTTTAAAGCTTCATTCAGTAGCTCTGAAATGAGCAATGAGATTTCTAGATGAGGGTGGCGTTAAGCCTTGTCCAAATGTCATCTGTAATGGTTGCCTTTTTTGAATGGCTGCCTTCTTCGTGGGAGCCATAAGCATATGATGCTGACGAGGTTGAGAGTTCTGACAACGATGTGCCCCTGAGACTCTCCCACACTCCGGAAAGCAACACTCAGCCCAGCTGTATACCTGAGAGAGGAATATAGACCTGCAAAGGTACAGTCCTTGCCCCCCTAAATCCGCAGTGTAATCACACCCCCAGACATACGAGCAGATGGTCACTACACACTGTTGATGTTTGTGGCTGTGTTTGCTACAGTGGGTGTCATTACGAGATGCAAAGGAAGCACAGAGCAAATATCTCCTGGGTATTTCTGGGGGATCAGGAGAGTCTGCGTCATCAAACACTGTATTTGTTTTGATTATTTACACCACACATTTCTCAAGAGAATACGGGAATCTAAAATTAAGAAATGTTGCTACAATGCTTTTTTAAAATCACAATCTGATAGCATAATAACTTAGCCTATATCATGTAATTATTTCTTTGTGACTACCTCTGCGTCCACATTCTTCGTGGAGCTTAACGCCGTGCTGCGATTGAATATTCCTTTTGAATAATTATAATTTCTACTAATAAACTAATTTGATGGTTCTCTTGAGGCCAATCGAGTAAATGGTTTTGACTCCCGCTGAAAAGTGCATGTAGCCCAATAGATGGCACTGTGATATAAATTAGTAAAGTTAGAAAGTTGGAATAAAGAAAAAAAACACAAAAATGTAATCACTATCTTTTTTCCCTCAAGCAGGCTTTATGACGCATTAATCAATTCAGAGAAGCTAATAAAATGCCTGGGAAATGAATCTCAATGTTATTTAAATTATGACTGTTTATCAGTAAACAGAAGATATTTATGAACTAGCTATTGAAGTATTCTAAAAGATGAGCTGGTCAAAATAGATCTGACCCCTGATAAACTTTGGGAATATTTCTGATAGAAAAAAAAAAAAGAAAAAGTTTGAATTTGTCACTGTTTGCAGACAGAACTCCGTTATCATTGGTCTTACAAGGAGTCACTTTGATGGTCCACCCCTGAGAACCAACAGTCCATGCAGCCATTTCTTTCGTAAATTTTAAAATCCTGCCCGCTCTTGGCCTGAGACACCATCCAGTCTCTTCGATATGTCAGAAGAATGTTTGTCTGCCATAGTGAACTAGCATGTATTTTTGTTTTAAATTAGAGAAACAATAGGACTGAATCGGCTTGACGTGACACTTAGCTCAACGCCACCAAGGGTGTCCTCAGTGCTGGGCATGAGGACACAGAAAGAGAGGTAAGTCCGGTGATGTGCGTGAGCAGCAGTCAGAAGGGGCTATGTGACGGGCAGCAGGCTGAAGACCAGGAGAGAGCTTAAGGATGCTCAAAACCCTTGAGTAACCACAGCCGGAAAACATCTACAGAACGTTCTGAATGTTACAGAGCATCCGCAGTCAGTATTGGTTCTCGGCACTATTTTCAATAAGAATTAGGAAACAAAGGAGAGTGAAGCATCATCATATTCTGATGAGAAAAGTGAGCGAAACAGAGGTTGGCCCTTCCTTAATCCGTGGCCATCATCTGCGAAGAGCATGAGACACTGGTCCAAATACCGTTTCGTTTTCATTCTGACGATCTGTCAGTGATAAGAAAGAAGAATCTTCACTTGAAGAAGTCTGCTCTATTCAGGTTAAAGTTTTCGCAACATGAGATGGCATAAGGGCTAGAAGTTATATTCTTGTAAACGAAGACAGTCTTATACACCTCCCCTTCCACGCCCTGGAAGACAACGTGATATAGCAAGAAAGACGCGAAGCTGGAAGCTAAGATGCTCAGATCCTGCCACTTCATCTCTCGGAGCCTGTGTTTTCTCACTGATACAATGATAAGATAGAAGAGATTATTTCTACAGTTCCTATTAACACTAAAAGCCTATTGTTATTGTGTTTTTCTAATGTTGAACATAATACATGATATAAAATTGAATTACCTCATTACCGGCAATAGTAAATTATATTTTAGAATAAAAGGCTGCATTACTCCTGTGATCATAGCAGTGAATTTCTTGGTTTTCCCTACATCATCAATATTTTTGGAAATAAGATCTTTAAAAGAAATGATTCAACTTTATTTGTAGAGTATGGCTTTTTTCCCTCTCCCCACTTCTTTCCCCACACTCTCTCTTCCTCTCTTCCTTCTTCCCTTCTTCTCACAGATATTTATTGAGCAATTACTGTGTGCTAGGGACTCTACATGGCACTGAGGATAAAGCAGTAATAAGCCAAGCTTTGACACTGTCTTCTTCAGCACTTACAGTAGAGTAGCCAGTCAAGCTAACAATTAGAATGTAGACAGATATGTGCTAAAAATACAGACCACACATGGGGCAGCATCCAACCAATTCAAAATCGGAGCCCTCTTCTCTGTGTTTGTCAATCATTGCTTTGCATCTTACCTTTTCCAGGTTTGAAGATGGCTCTTGCATGTTTTTAAAGGCTGTACCAAGTGGAGAATCTGTAGACTATCTGTACTAGTTTCCTAGGATTCTGTAATAAAATATCACACACTGGGTGGCTTAAAGCAACAGAAATCTATTTTCTCGTTGTCATGGAAGCTAGTAGTTCAAAATTAAGGTGTCAGTGTGGCTATATTCCCTCTTAAGACCCTCGGGAAAAATTCTTTCTTGCTTCTTCCAGCGTCCTATGGTGGCTGGCAAGTTTTGGACTTCTTCGTCTTGTGGCAGTGGGAAAAAAGCCAAACTCTACAAATAAAGTTGAATCATTTCTTCTACAATCTCTGCCTCCACCTTCTGCCTTTTCTCCTCCATCCTCAAATCTCTCTTTTTTCTTTACATGGACACCCATCGTTGAGTTTGGGGTCCATCCTAATTCTACAGGACCTCATCTTGAGTTAGTTACATCAACTTAATACCCTATTTTCAAGTAAGGTCACATTGGTTGGTCCCACATGGACATGAATTTCTGGAGGATGCTATTCAACCCACCACAAAGCTTTCTAGCATAAGGAAATAGGAGATAGAAAGCCAGCAAGCAGAAGTAGAGACTTTATTTGTTAATACGACTTACGTACTTTTTATAATAATGCATATTACATGTTTATTAAGAGGGAAACGGAACATGGTATAAGACTAATATATGATTATACATTTATAGTACACGTAGTTTCCACCTATGTATTTATGGTACACAGCCAGTGCACAGCGAGCTGGGTCCTGGGCTGGCCAAAGGTCACTGTAACCCTGGACTGTGCCCAAACCTCACTGAGGTCAGTAGTGTCATCTTTACTGTCCAGAGAGGCAGAACAGAGTGTCCTCATCCTCCTGCCCATCGTCCTTCAGAGAAGACACGGCTGAGATGGCCAGAGAGAAAGGCCACAGGAAGGTGAAAAATGGAAAGTCTGAACAGTCTTAGAATAGAATAATTAGCTTCTAAATTATTGAGAATGTGAAGAATTCTTGACAACATAATAATTCCACCAAATTTCCTTCCAATTTTCTTCAATTCGAAATGAATTTTAAATTTACTTTTCTTACCATTAGAGATGGCATATTTAATCTGAGGGACTTCAAATAATGACACTATAAAATCCTTTTTTAATAGATTTGTTGCCAAGCCCTCAAGTCACAAATCAAACTTCTTAAGACACGATTTATGTTCTTTTCAGCTTGTTTCAGCCCTTAGAGAATTTTTTATGGAGGAGAATTTGCTTCTGTAAAATTTAAGAGTACTGTTGTAAAATCTTAGGCTTTTTTTATGGGTCAGACCCCAATTGAGTGGCAATTGTGAGTATGGTCTCCATTTTAGAGGGTTTTTTTCTCTTTTCTTTCTTATGTTCTCTCTCTCTGTCTCTGTCTCTCTCTCTCTCTCTTTCCTTTAAGAATAGAAATGGTTCTATAACAATGGCTGAAAGGTCATCAGTGTGTGATTTTCTTTGTAAACCTGTCTTTAGGACTACAATACACAGAATTCAAGTTTTGAATCCAAAAATAAAAAGAAGATGTCAACTATGGGAGATTATATATATGTCAGTTAACTAGACTTGGTGATTATTTCACAATATATGCATATATCAAAATGCCAAGTTGTATCTCCTAAAATATACAATTTATATATATTAATTATACATAATAAAGCTTAAAAAAAGATGAAGGTCATTCTACAAGTTCAAATACAGTTTCTAGAATCTTCTGCTTAGGTCCTCAAGTGGGAGGAGGTAGGAAGAGATTAGAAAAAAATGGCTTGTCCATGATCACTCAGAAAGTTTGGGGCAGCTCTGAGAGAGGGTGAGAAGCTTTTAATCTTCATGGGTATCTGGAACTTTGAGTAAATTTTATACACCCGACTTGCCATTTCAGAAAGGTGCCTCAGACACAGGAAGGAGTGCCACACAAGGTGTCCCTCCTCTTGCAACAAGGGCTGAAGACAGCTGCATCCATCCCTCACCAGCCCACTCCGCTGGCCAGCGTCTGCAGCTGTAACTCACACACCACGCCTGCAGGGGGCAGGCCTGGGCCCGACTTCCAGCGTGGATTTCACTGTCCTGAGCTTTGACAACTAGTCCTCATTTGCTGTGATGCTCATTTCCCTGGCAGAGAAAGACCTTTGAAAAGAGTATTTATCAGCCGTCCTTGCAGACAGGCTTAGCTAGCGACTGTCCAGTATTTAGAAGGTATGAACGAGGCACAGGGGGGCAGCAAAGCCAGCGATTATGGCTGGAGACTGGCTGGGTTTGGGTTCTGTCTGGTCGGACTTCAGACAAGTTATGCAAAAAGTTAGTATCCCTCTGAAGAAAGGCAGATTTCAGTAGCTAAGACATAGAATTAACAGGATTAATAATGCACGCGAAGACTGTCTTTCAAAATGTGGGAAAAAAATGTATGGTATACACAAAATGTTGGAATTAAGTATTATATTTTTAGTGAATGAAATATAGAAGCTATAAGATACTTAGACACTGATCATAAAATATTTATCATCTCATAACTCCTACTTTGAAAGTTTTGAAACAATTACTGAGTAATCCCTAAGGATTAGTAACTGATTTTACTAAAAACACAGAGAGAAAAGCAATGAGACAATGGCTGCCCAACTAATGACTCTTTGTTCATAAAACACTCAATTTTATCTCTTTGATCTAATTTTGATAAATCTGGATTGAATAGATTTGATGCTTAAGGTAAGAAATTGTCCATTGTTTGTACTTTAATCCAGTAAATATAATCTCATCTGCCTCCAGTTATGTGTGTCTGGGGCGGAAACGGGGGAAAGAGAAAGAAAGAGCAAGAGAGAGAGAAAAAGAGAATTCTGAAGGTCTTCAGTTTTCCTTTTAATCCCACTTAAAGTAAATGAGAGAGGTGTCTGGTTCTTTCTTGGGGAGAAGTAATTTTGATCTGCTGTGACTCTCCAGCCTCAACTCACTGATTTTATACCTCACATGATCTGAGATATTAGGAAGAAGTGTTTTCATTAGAGAGAGAGAGAGGGAGAGAGAGAGAGAGAGGGAGAGAGAGAGAGAGAGAGACTGTTTTAAATCTCTTAAAGTGTTTTTATATTTTTTAAAAGTAAATACTTTGATCAATTTATGGATATCAAAGTTTGCCATGTGAAAGATTCACCTGTAAACGTGCATCATTCTTGCAGAAGTTGCGAGCTGGGCGCCTGGATAGCTGCTCATTATTCCCCCGAGCTGGCTCTCATTCTGAGGCTCTGCACCAACCATCATTATTTAGGAAAATTTCCAAGGCCCCGGTCTGTTCTGCACGCTTCGGGCTCATAAAAACCTGCCCGGTCAGTATACCCAGCTCAGTTCTATCTCTACGATAGCATCACATGGTGCTGACCTGTGGGCCAGGATGCTAATTTCTTTGTGTGCACTAAAAACCATTCAGAACATGGGCATCTCCATGACCTAAGCCATCCTTAGCTACTGGCAAATTGTTCTGGAACCCTAAAGAATCAGATGGTTCACTTGGTGAATTTAAAATGAGAATAAGGGAAATCTCTTTCCTTTCTTGTAGATTCCAGGTACATTTACTCTGTCAAATGGATTGAAGCTAACTAAAAGTACTGAGAAAGGACCAGTCTTTTCTTTCAACTACTAGCATTGAGCACCATAATTTCTTTATCTCAAAACTGTTTAGAAAGTCATAATGATATCTTGCTACATACCTATCAGAATGACTGAAATAAAAATGTGACACCATCAAATGCCGTGCACACGAAACCGAATCCTCATCCATTACGGTGAGAATGTAAGATGGCACAGTCAGTCTGGAAGACAGATTGTCAGCTTCTCATAAAACGGAACATGCGACCACCATATGATCCAGCGATCGCACTGCTGGGCATTCGTCCCAGAAAAATGTCTAACAGCTACTGAAATGACCCAATAAACGTAAATGTATTGAGTTGTGATGGTGTTTGCCAATACTTCGTAATTGAAAAACTTGATTGTAAAACTGAATCATAAAGTTTTGCAAAGCAAAAAAAAGATGTACAAATGTGTAGGAAGTTTTCTGTTATTGAGTTGTGATTGAGTAGTCAAAAGGTAGGTGATTTTTTTGTCATTTTGAAATTTCAAATGGTACTGAAGGATCCTATGTTTATTACTTGTATAATACTAAGTAATTTATTTCAAAAAGTAGATTTGATTGTACGTACATTTTAAAATCTTTCCTGTTATTATTTTTAATCGTCATTAACATTATAGACCTAATAAAAATGTGTTGTCTTTTTTTAAAATTAAACAAATTTTAAAAGCTATAATTAGTTCCATTGAGAGAATTATGTAGTCACAGGCAATTGTAAAAAATAATACTGGGGGGTTTTGGGGTACTCTTTCAGTCTCCTCCACTACTTACATTTTGCAAAATTATAGCATAATATCATATCCAGGGGCCTGGCATTGATGCAATCCACAGATATTAGTCGGGCTTTGCAGTTTCTCTCTCTCTCTCTCTCTCTCTCTCTCTCTCTCTCTGTCATTCTATGTCATTTTATCATGTGTGTAGATTCAAACACCCACTATCACAAGGCTCTCTTGCGTTCCCTTTTTATAATCACATTCACTTCCTTCCTGCCACCCACTGTCCCAGTCCCTCACCCCTGGCAATCAGTCATGTATTCTCCATTCCAATAATTTTGTCATTTCAATAATGTTAGATAAATGGAGTCACACAGTATGTGATTTTTTTTTTTCCAGATTGGCTTTTATCGTTTAGCATAATTTCTTAGAGACTCACAGAAGCTGTTACAGGGATCAACAATTCATTTCTTTCTATTGCTGAGTAGTATTTTGTTGTATGGATATGTCACATTTTTTTAACCACTGACTCATGGAGGGACAGCTGGGTCATCTCCAATGTTTCGCTATGATGAAAAGATGTTATGGATATTCGTTTACAGAGTTTTGAGTGACCATTCCTTTTTTTTTTCAATTAATAATTACAGGCAACAGTGCTGCGACTCCATACAGTTGACTCACTTATACGCAAATTATTTTTTCAATAAAGATACGGTCAACCCTCAGTATCCCTGGTTTTCACTTCTGCAGATTCAACCAGCCGTGGATCAGAAACAGTATTTCCGATCCGCAGTTGGGAATTGTGGGCGCA
Source organism: Macroglossus sobrinus (assembly GCA_004027375.1). NCBI lineage: Eukaryota > Metazoa > Chordata > Mammalia > Chiroptera > Pteropodidae > Macroglossus > Macroglossus sobrinus. The sequence continues at coordinate 53,976 of PVKZ01003710.1, read as the reverse complement.
GAGTGCTAGCTTTATGCATTTTCTAACCCATTTTACACAAGAGGCTTGAGTGTGTGCAGATTTTGGTATACGTGAGGGTCCCGGAACCAATCCCCCACAGATACCAAGGGGCAACTTAAGTTTCAGGATAGTGTAATTTAAGTAACTTTTTGAAATTGAGAATATATATAAAAACTGAAATTATATAATTATATTTTGTATTTTTGTAAATTATATAATTGTAAATAGGATTTACATATATATATACACATATTCATCTATGTATCTAGAGAAAAAAAGGAGTCGTGGAATGAGAAGCAGCTTGCAATGAAACACAGCTCGGTCTCACATCCCAGGTAAGTCATTCACTGATTGTGTCATCACTCCAGCATTTGGAGCCCTAATTTTCTCATCCCGACAATGGAACTAATTACAGCTTTAAAATCTGTCATACGGGTACGCAGTAGGTGCTCAATAAATCATGGCTGCCATTTACAGAGGCCGGAATGGTCCCTGGGCATTCACAGAGCTACGATTCCGTGTTTGCACCGGGAGGCAGAGCTGTCAGTCCCCAGAGCAGCGGCGTCTGTCGATTGTCAGGCTGTGAGTCATTAGAGGATTACTAACAAATAGAATTCCAGCTCCTCTGAAGTCTCTGCAATTCTATTCACAACCCACAGAATCCTTTATTCCTGCTTTGCTGCATGATTTAATGATTCTTTCTACTTTCTTTTGCTAGCACACACCCCATCCAGAAGCTCACAGTTATACTTAATTCTTAGGATTATTATTGAGGATTGATCTTCTCCCTATGTAAATGCCGTCTTAGCACATTGGATACGATTTTCTTTAGATTTCTCTGGCATCCTCTGCCCTGGTTTAAGACTTCATTAAGTTTCATGCCGAGTGTTCCAACAGCCCACTAACCCGTCTCTGCCCCCACACCTTCCCTGTCCCAGTCTGCTCTTTGCAGGGAGCACAGCCAGAGTGAGCGTTCTAAAATCAAAGATTTTTCTTATTTTATTATGCAGCTTTTGATATTTGAAACAATTATCCCAGTGAGTAATGCGATGTCCTGTGGAATTATTGTTTGCAAAAAGAGGCTTGTGAGAAGCGAGCTAGGATCAAATTGGGTTTGATGCTTATATAGAGTGCTCCCCCTACCCCGCCCCCACCATCTCCCCAGCCTAGAGTAGAAAATTCCAAGCCCACTTCATAGGAAAAAAGAAAGGATGATCAACAGTTCAGGACATAAGAGGAGATGATTTTGGAGAAGGTTATTTTCAGGTGACACCACCTTTGCCAAATTGTTCATGAATATTCTGGCTGCATAATTAATTGTAATATACTCGATTAGTGAGGAAAATCATAGGAGACGAGGTGAAATAGATACAATTTCCAAACATGCATAAACGGGTCTGAAGACTAGACAATGACCGACCTATTTTGAGCACTAAGCTGGAGCGGGTTGCTTTCCATATGCTGTCCATGTATTCCCCACGGGGATTTTACAAAGCGAGTACTATCATCCCCACTGTAACGATGTGAATACACAGGTTTGATGATACGCAGTAGGTTGCCCTAGAGAACCTCACTAGCAAATGTCGATCCCAAGTCTTTCTGAACCCCTAGGCATCACCCAGCCTCGTGGTAGTAAAATCTTATCTCATAATTATCTACACCCAATATTAATGCTTATTATTTAATTACAACCAAATGAAGTAATATATGATTTTATTTTGTATTTTTCAGGGAGGCAACCTTTGGTTGACATCACAGATTGCAAGGACCTTGTCAGTTTACAATTCCTTATTTTTTTAATTTTTACGTCTACAGCACCTGGTCTTCCTAGGTGGTCTCCCATCCAAGTACCAACCAGGCTCAATCCTGCTTAGCTTCCGAGATCAGACGGGATTGGGCTTGTTCAGGGTAGCATGGCCATAGACAGTAATACATTATTTTAAATTTAACTTTCTCAGAAACAATGAATTAGTTTTTATGATACAAAAATATAGGATCTAAGCCACAAGCATAAATTTGTATTTATTAAACCATAGAACTGTAGAACTGAGCAGCTGTCTCATAGTTGTCCGGTTAATGACCAGTTGTTATGTGTTAATGTGACCTCTTACTGTGCTGACTAGTAGCAGACAGTCAACTGTAGGCATAAAGTGTACGGGATGAATACTTAGATGCCTATTTGTTAATAATTTTCTATATCCCGGCTGATGCAAAGGAAACAAACAAGAAAACAAACAAGAAATGGCCGAGGTAAACTTTTAGTGCGTAGAGCATGGCGGACGGTCATCTTCTGATGAAAGCAAAGCTAGAGCCTCGTGGCAGCACCAGCTACTTTAGATCAATAACCTCACTTTTCAATGGGGCGAAATGAGGGCCAGATTAGAGACGTCATTTAGACTGTCAAACTGCTCTCACTTGTGAAGATGATTATCATTGATTTTAATCCTCTTATTTCTAAGGAGAAAAGAATGCTTTAGGATATTGCGTTTCTAGGGCTCTTTGCTGGTAGGAAGGGGCTCTGATTGAACCTTCGCTGCCCCATACATGTGGGCACGAGTGTGCACACACACACACTCACACTCTCTCTCTCTCTCTCTCTCTCTCTCTCTCCACACACACAAATGCACATGTGCGTGTGCACGCAACTGCTTAAAGAACATATTAACACTTTCCTTTTTAAAGAGCAATGTGTGTTTGTCCTCAGAGCAATGTGAAATATGGTCAAAATCCATAGAGAAGAAAATAAAAATTATCCTTACTGTCCTACTAGTTTTAATGGTAAATTTGTTTAGGTGGAAACAAGGAAATTAAAAACAAATAAATAAGTAAAGTTTTGTTATGGCAGGCTGTAACTCTACTAGTATTCACTGAGATTTCAATAAATTTGTCAAGAAGTCGTGGCAATGATCTATGGTTTTAATGAATATTTTTACCTTACTCATGTTGAAGAGAGTCTTTAGAAAGAAAAATCAAGCCAGTTATACTAACACAAAGACTGAGCTTCTGTCTACACATTTGTCCACTTGAGAATTCACCTCCATGAAAGATAAACTTGCCCTTAGCGGCCTCTGTTCCTCAGTCAAATACCCAAAGATGCACTCAGTCAATGCGTTTTATCTCTGCAGATTCAATCCTCCTGTAGTGAGCCTGATAAAGGTGATTTAAGTAGCTGGAAAAACAAGATTGTATCTTCATTGTCTAATTTACATTTTATTAGAAGAAATATCCTTCCTCTTCCTCTTTTCTTTTTAATTCCGAGGACCATGATTTAAGGTTGATTAACCAGTGTTATTAAACTACAGTCCATGTAAATGAGAATAGATTTTCTTCTGAGAGAAAATGCTTTTCATCTTTAAAGAGAAAGTGTTTCCTGTTGCTGGGGTCTCTTTGAGAGGATGGAGAAATCTGGCCTCCTGCTGGTAGGAAGGCAGAAAGAAGCCCAGACTGTGCATGCTATGGGAAGGAGCGGAGCGGGGTGCACAGGAGCCAGCAGGTTCGGGGACCCGGTCCTTAGAGATCAAGATTTGGGGAAGAGAAAGGAATTGGAGTCTAAGATGGTTTCCGACATCATTAGTCAATGGCCTTTCCCAGAATCCCCCCTGCCATCACCAAGGTCTGCAAGGAGTGATGTAATCTGGTTAACCCCGTCGTCATTAATTACATTAGAGCATTCTGTTGTCTAATTCAAAACAGGGGAGGCTTCCAGAAAGACATGGTTAAAATCTGACTCGGAACCATTCCTCACCTGTTACGGAGCCAGGCAGTCCCTAGTCTGTGGAGAAGCATGTCTTCTGGATAAAAGGGTATACATGGGCTTCTGGGGAGGGAAGCTCGTTGCCCAGGTTACAACTTACAAAGAACCGAGATTGTGTGCAACTGGACCTATCATATTGGCTCCTGTTCCCCTGAGCAGGGTGTAAGGCATTCCTGGGGGCTGGCCAAGCTGAATTGGAATCCCAAGTATATGACTAGCAGGTAGGCATGAGTTTATCCTCTTACAGATGTGAGAAGGTAACAGAGCAGAATGGCAGAGCTCTGTGGGATGGGGTGACATCAAGTACCAAAGAACCAGGGATGGACATCAAAGCCAAAGACAGAAAGTATAACCCAGTCAGTAGCTATGGCATCTGCTGAATCATCGCTTTGGGCCTCAGTAGTGGCAGACCACGTAACCCAAAACTGAGATGGTAACTTTAAAATCAGATCTACTTAGAAGCAGAGATGGAGGAACTGAGGAGCATGGGAGATTGATCCAGATTTTTCTGCAAAAACTTTTCTAAATGGCAACCTTCAAGAATAGCAGGAGGGTGGGAAAGGGGTTCAGCAGAGAGAGTTGAGAGCAGATCAGCTCCTGCAAAAGCAGGTGGCAGGAAACCACAAGTCACAGCTGGGAGAAGGGACGAAGTCTTACTCTGAAATAATAATCTGAATGAAGCATTCATTGCATTCAAGTATTGGCTGGAACTATCAATTTTTTTTGGGGGGGGGGATCTGGGAAATGACTATGGGATTATGTAATTACCTAAGAATGAGCCTGAAAAACACACATGAAATCTGTTCAAATTTTTATCCTGAAATGGGAAAAGATTATTCCCAGGCAACTCAAGGGAAAGTGATGGTGGAAGGTGAAGTAAAGCTGTGTTTTGTTGTACTTTATGAGGTGTCTTGAACATAATTATTAAGGAAGGGAGGAAGGAAGTACAGGAAGAGAAGAGAAATAAATAAAGGGAAGGAAGGAAAGCGAATAGATAAATTTCTTTATCATACATGGATTTAAATTAAGAACCAGAGTATTAACTTTCCCAAAGTTTCCGAATACATATGAGATCTAATCTATAGTCTACGTTATATTTTATATCTATTGTATTCAGGACAGGACTCACATTCCCTTACTCCTTCATTTTATTTCTCTCATTCTGAATATATTCAGATTTGAAATAACCATAATATGTAAAGGAAGCCAGAAATAATGTATGGGGATTCAGACTTTCAATTTTTTTCCAACTTTCTCCTTGCCTCATAATTTTGAAACAATTGCAGTATAAAATGCAGCTAAACATCAGTGAGATTCAGGGTAGACTAAATGTATCAGAAGCTAATTCTTCTATTTGATGCAAACCCAAATGCATCAAATTAATAGGTTAGTTCTTTCCAGGAATCTATGGTATATTAACAACAAAACCTGCTCATGGAAAATGTTGTTTGCGGGTATTAGAGAATGATCTCGATGAGCATTGCTATCATTATAATTATACATCAAAGTAATAAGAGCTCCTCTGAAGAGTAAAATCTCTTTTCTTAGAATTTCATGATTTCAATCTGAGCTTAAAATGTTTCACCCAGTGTCAAAGCAGAAGAAAAAAGCAGTTTATCAGTAATAAACTAGGAAATAAATGATAAGAAAAGCTCAGAGCTAAAGAACCAGATGTACAATTACTGACAGAGACATTAAGAGAGAAAGAACTTTGTATCCATATCCTATTGATTTAAATCAGCAGTGGATTGAGGAAGACATTTGAGAGGATGGATGAACTGATGGGTCAAAAACTATTGGTCAGTCAAATATTATTCTTATTACATTATGCCCGTTGCTGAGTTAGGTTATTTTGCAAGAAACAAAAAGAAAAGAAAAAATCTTTATGCTACTGAAGAATCTACAGGAGAGTTAAAAAAAAAAAGCTATATTTTTAAGTCCTCAGTGAAATGCTCTGCTATGTGAGAAGCAAATAAAATGCTGTAGAAATTTTGCAGGTAATGAAAGCCAGTGAAAGAGGCCAGACAAGGTTGGCATAGAAAGAGAGGGCTTTTTAAAGGATTATTATAGTATAAGAGTGAAATACTTTGCTCAGGAATATACCTGGAGATTCTGTGGATCTGATGTGGTCACTACACCATCCACATCTCTGCTCTCCTCGAGGGCACGCAGTAAAGTCACCAAATTCGTCACTCTCTTCTATTTCTGCATTATCCTTTGCACACACGTATAACAGGTTTCAACACAATAAAGCCCTTTCACACCAACCCTTTTCTTTTACCCTTGCCCTGACATTATGTGGCTAGGTCGAGTGAGAAATTAGGAAAAATGGTATCCAATATCCCTGGTGATGTAAGCGTCAAGGTGAATTCCAGGAGAGAATATGCGTATTGGACATGCCCTATGCAGCAACAAGGCTGAGATGGGCAAGTAAAACCATCAGTGACCACAGACTGCATTTAGAAAGCCCCCCATAATGGTTACCTCAATTGAAATAGGAGTCAACACGCATGTGTGTGAACTGGTTAATGTTTGTAAATATGTCACATATTTGTATGTATAGTCACGCATTCTCTATCCCTTCCTTCCTCCTCTAGTCACTTACAACAATTGAATATATGCATTTAATGAAATATGTCAAGTTTTCACTATCATTTTCATGGTAGATGCTTCCTGGTATTAGACATCTTTAGGCAGAAAATCAGGAATAAAAAATTTGCCTGTGGGTGTCACAGTAGAATTCTTGTTTTCTTGGTACCCACCACGCTGTTTCACGAATCCTATTGCACTACTGGTATGGCTTCTGGATCAAAAACCTTAGATCCCTGATGGTAAAAGTTATAGGAAAAAAATTAAATCAGAGCTCGATGAAGAACTGTTTGTTCAATACAGTTATAATTTAAAGCTACTGGAGTACTTTCCTGTTGAGAAAGAACAACTTCTCCAATGAGGAATATTAAGTTAGAATTTAACTGCATTATCTTAATAACGAAGAAAATATCTCATTTGTTTACACTCACACTGAAGACTCTTCTCTGCTCCTCTGAACATGTTTTGTGCATTGGTATCTTTTTTATTTTTCTTCAGATGTTAGTCCCTTTGCTTATATCCTGGATCCCATCCCTCCAACTTTCTTGAGACTCTTACCCTATAAAATTTCCTTTCTTTCTGATCTCACGATCAACATGCCTTTCTCTAACAGGTCCTGCCTCTCAGCATCATTGCTTTATCATCTTTCATACTTTACCACAGCTCTCTCTTCTCTTTCATAGCCAACTTCCAGCAAAGTGTTCCCTATACACACAGCATCCATTTGTTGATTTCTCACTTATGTCTGAAGTCATTGCCGGTCTGACTTTTGCCTCAACTACTCTACCGAAGTCCTCAGGCTAAAGTCCCCATGCCCTCCTTATTTCTAAAGCCAATAAACACATTTCATTTCTTATTTTGCCGTATCTCTCAGCAGCAGTCAACACAGTTGGACATCCGCTCCTTTTAAAAATGTTTTCGTTTGTGTCCACTCACACAATTCTTTCCTAATTTTCCTCTTACTATTTCTTTAAGGTCCCCACTGGAAAACAATTTCTCTTCCTCTTTTATGAGTTGAAATTCCTTTGGACTGAGACCCAGGCTCTATTCTCAATATATACAATTTTCTTTATTTATGTCATCCTCTTCTGTATAAACACCAACTGCTCCTAATTGTATTATTCTGGAAACTACCTGTTTTCTCCAGTCCAGACTCAGAGAATCAATTGAGAGTTAACAGCTCTTCTTGCAGATCTCACCACAGCCTCACAATGAATATCTTAATTTCTAAAATATACTCCGCCTCCAATTCTTCCAATCTTGGTAAATGCCATGGATACATACTTATCTCGTCCTCTTAGAATCTTGGCCATCAATGGGCATTTCTCTCTTTCTTTACTCTTTACATTTTTTTTAACATTTGCCAAGTTCTTCCCAGTCTGTCTCCCAAATATTTCCAGGATCTGATCACTTCTTTTTGTCTCTTCATTTAGACCTACTGTGTGCTCTTGCTTGTCACACTGTAGGAGTTCCCTTAAGAAACTCTCCAATTCCATTCCCCAAGGAGCCAAAAGAGGGATTTGAAAAGTGCATATCCATATGACTCTTGTTTTAAAAACCATCAGTGGCTTTCTACTGTCGTGAGGATGTGCAAAATCTTGCTCAAGATCAGAGTTTTTTTTCTCATTTTCCAGATTTCAGCTACAAATGCTTGTCCACACAGTGCCCTGTTTTGGTAGAGGTGTGATGGATGACATCTCAAATATAACGACCTTGCCAATCTCAGCTCCACCAACAGAATTCTGCCATAGTCACAGGCTTAACGGATCGCACAGTCATCTGTGTGCTCACTTATGTAATATTTACTTAACACAGTCTTAACATATTTCTTGGCCTGTTTAACCTCAGTACAGCCTCTTATTCACAGTCAAGTATTTTTCCCATTTCAGCACACTCAAATAATAATTACTTCCCATAGTGCATTCCATTTATAAAGCACATTCGCATCTACAATTCCATTTAGTCTTCACAGCCACACCATGAGTTTGGCAGGGGAAAAATGATTTTCTCCTTTTGTGGAAAGAGAACCTGAAGCCCAGTGATGTCAGGAATTACTTCGAGGTTCAGCATCTGTGACATAGTTGAGCTATATCTCAAACTTAGGTCTTATTGCCTATGTTCGGGTCTGTTCACTCTAATATACATAGTTTTCAAAATCTCTAGTTTTCTAATCACTTCGAGGAAATCTGTTTATTTTATTTCCCCTCCAGAACAAAAATATTGTTTCTGGTTTAGAAATTACCATAACTTATATTAAGTATAATTTAGGGTGCCATTCACTCATTGATTCATTGATTCAATCAGCCTTTCTTTCACCAAATATTTATTAAGTACATTAGAAACCTGGTGTAAAATGAATCACAAAAGACCTTAAAAACTTTTAAGCAGCATTATTTAAGAAATCACTGTGTGAACTAGGGTTTTATATAAAATAAATATGCAGTAATAATATAACTATAGTTTCAGATATTGATGTACAATTTGGAAGTCATTACATTTGGAATTCTTCTGCATAAGAGATTTATATCTTCTGCTATTTGTTTGTTTGTTTATTGTTTATTTATGTAAGAATGGCTTCATGAATATTTATTTTAGAGTTTGGGTCGTAACCCAACATTAGTTTATTTATTTTGTTGAATCTGGGAACTCTTTCCATTGGCCTTTTCATCCCTTGGACAGTAAAAATTTTTTTTGAGTACTTTTTGTACTTCTGATACTACAAAATACTCTAGGCTCATCTTGTATATTTCCTTCCTCAGGCCTAGAATCAATCATTTCTCCAAAAAAGCCCTCGTTTCTTTTATTGGAGAATGGTATTAGATCTGGGCTCTGGGTGTGCTCATAGCTACTGAGATGTCCTATTTTTAGGCCCTCTCAACTCACAGAGCACGGCAATTTGTGCATGTACATTAACCTATGTATATTCATGCACCTATAAATAGTCCTATATGTGGCCATCTGTGTCTATATTCAGCGAAACATGTGTTTATCTCAAGAGTTTTGTCTTTTCCAGCATGTCAAGTCATTAGAATCGTACGGCAGGTAGCTTTTTCCATACAGACTGGCTTCCGCTTAGCAAATGCATGTAAGATCCATCCACATCTTTCCATGTATTTGACAGCTCATTTCTTTTTACTGTGTGCAGGTTTTTGTGTGGGTAAAATGTGCAAACCAAGCAGGCAGCTGTATTAGTTTCCTGAGGCTGCCGTCACAGAATACCACAAGTTAAGTGGCTAAAACAATAGCAGTTTATTTTCTCACAGTTCTGGAAGCTAAGAATCTGACATTAGGCAGTGAGCTGCTGTGGCTTCTGCTGGAGGCTCGGAGGAAGAATCTGTCCTGCACTTCTCTCCTAGCTTTTGGTGTTTGTCATCAGCCCTCGACATCCCTCGGCTTGTAGATACATCATTCCAATATCTGCCTCTGTTTTGATGTGGTGCTTTCCTGTGTGTCTCTCTTCTCCTCTTTTTATAAGGACAGAATGACACTGGATTAAGGACTCACTCTATTATGACAACTTTTTAATTTAACTCTATTTCCCAAGAGGGTGACTTTCTGAGGTTCTGGGAAAGACATGAATTTTTTGAGAAACATTATTCAACTAAGCACAGTAGTTATACTGTGTGTGTGTGTGTGTGTGTGTGTGTGTGTGTGTGTGTGTGTGTTTGTGTGTGTGTGTGTGTGTGTGTATGTTTTAATACCATAAAGATATACTCAACATCCTTACACATCACACAGCACAGATTTGATGGGACTCTGACAGTCACACACAATTTTTCCTTAAAGAGAATGTGTTGAAAAGGCGTGCTCAGATATTCTTAAAATATAATAGTTTGTGTTCTTCTCTGGCTGGACAAAATGACAGTTCTCCTTGTCTTTTCAGTTTATCCACAGCTGTTGTTTCATATCCTGGCTATAATACTTACTGATTATGTGACCCTACGTAAGCTACTTAATCTCCTCTTTGTATTTCTGTTTTCTCATTTGTAAAATGGAATTTTTAATTAGCATTAATAGTTCATACCTGCAGAACAAGCCAAGATGTTATAGGTTATAGAAGCCATCACAGAAACAAAACAACAGTGAAATAAACATTTCCTTAGCTGATCAAAAGCACAACTGTGTTCATCTGATCATAAATATCAAAAAAGAAGGACCCCGCCATCCAGAGAGACACACTCAGCTGGTGGTCCCTAAACATGATGGGCATTAATGGCTCTGTCAAACTGGCTGTAGTTAGCTCGCCTATCTATCTTGTGTAGTCAGGTGCTACTTGATATTATCAGGAAAATAAAGTTAACCAAATTCAAATGTGTCACTTTCCCCCAAGTAGCCATTGAACTAAAATAAATAGATAAACAAACAAACAAATAAAAATAATAAAAACAAATTCCCATAAATATTTGGTTTAGAGAGAAAGTTCATGGAAAATTCATCCTCTAGACATCTCTGTTGAAAAGCCTTCTATAAATTATCTACACGACAAGGTTGCCATGAGGCTTAACTAAAACAATGTATAAAGTATTATAGATTCTTTTTGACACACAGTAAGTAGAATGCACTAGAATTTCTATTTCTTAAATGAGATCTCTGTAGCTATATGTAGGAAAAAATTTAGTCTCTTTTTATGCTGTTACTCAAAGTTTCCTTTGATAAAGAAACAAAACAAACAAAAGGTGATGATGACAAGTACTGTTTCCTGCTGTATGAGCTGCAGGATGCCCACGCCCGGTGGTAGGGGCTGCTCAGGAAGAAATGCCAGGCTGAATTAGCTTCCTGTGTGAACCGCAACCGACCACCAGTCTGTGATACAGATAATAGAGGATGCATGCATATTTTGTTGCTTAAAAAATAAAGGTAATTATAGAATAGTTACCTCTAGGATCCACATTTACTTATTAATTGATCATCACAGCTTACGGACTGAATGAATTCCTGGAATCTCTAATAAAGCGTACAATCCTTTTCAGACACAGAAGAGAGGCTTCATAATTCCACAGTCAACCCCTGGGTTTGAGAATTTCTGATACATTTATGTAGTTCTTTTGACAGCTAAACATTCTTTTAGACGAATTTTTCAGAGCTCTACTTAATACAGCATGAAGCACTTTGGGTAGTTTGAGCAAAAGGTAATTTTGCACAGAGCCATTAAGCTTCAGAGACCAGACAGAAAAGGCACATCTCCGAGCACTGAATCGGACCGGGAAATATTGGAGCTGATAGGAAACACATGAGCTTGACAATCTTGCCGTCTTTATTCTGGCCCCTTCTAGCCACATAGAGAACTCTTTTGTGGAAAAAATATCGGTATAGTTGGCTTGAGGAGAGACAGAGGGTGGCATTTGCTTTACTGATGTTTTCTCTTTGTGTCCCAAAATTTTGGAAGTGACTAGAATTCATCAAGTCTAGTGACTAGTTATCTGTACACGCTCATATCTGTTTCCAACATATACTCAAACAAGTGTAATTGCGCAGACACTGGTGAGATAGTAGTGTGCAAGGTGCTATCATTATTGTTTTACTGTATGAAGAAGCCAAACATAAGAAAGCATCTTCAAAGGGCCAATACGCATATGACCATTTATTTCACGTCAACAAACTAATATACATGTAGACTTTCGTACATACTTTGAGGCTTATAAAATCATTATTATTGGTGTGTTTTTTGGAATGAGGTTGGATTAGATAAACTTTCCTTTGTTTTGCGTAAATGACTACATGGTATTCCATATTTCCGTGGTGACAACAGTATGATTTATTCTGAAAATCTCCAGTGAATGAACTTGCACTGGTTTTTAAATTTTTCTCTCCACAAAGTGTTCTAATAACAATTCTATTATGTATACCCTGACATATTTGTATTTTCATTTTGTGGACTAGATTCCCAGGAGCGCAATTGCATGGTCAAAGGAAATATGTTTAATTTTATATTTTCACGGATGTTGCTAGACTGTTGTCTAAAGACAATGTAATAGTTCACGTTTCTATTACAATGTGTGAAGTGTGTTTGTTTGTTTTGCTGTACTCCTGGCACTACTATGTCTGGTAGAACATTAAAAATGTTACCAGTCTTTTAAATGTAAAAAACACATTATTGTTACTTCGATTCAATGTCCCTAGATACTAGTGATTTCAATTATTTTCTCATATGTGTATTGGCCCTTTGAATAGGTTTTCTTATTTTTGGCTTCTTCATATCTTCTGAATTGTACTGAAGCCATAGTGTCTTAATTTTCAAAATGAGGATGATACCCACAAATGAAAAATGGCTGGGTACTTATAAGGTATGTCTAAAATAGCGTCCATAGAAAGAGAAGAGAGAATCTATAGAACATATCACAAGACGGTAGATAAAAAAAAAACCTAACAACCTTCGTTGTTGTTTCTGGAACTCATTGAGCCCGGCCTCTATTGTAGATCCATTAAAAGAGTAATTGTGCCATGATATCTACGGTTCAGCCTGTTAGAGGGAAAATTTAAGCAGACCCAATGATCTAGTAACAAATAGTCATTAAAGAACAACACTTCGGAGCAGTTTGTTTGTTTGTTTGTTTGTTTGAATTTGTCACTAGGACGGACTCCGGAAGACTCATCTGGAGTCGCTTCTCTACCCAAAACCGTATTTCTAGGAACTTCCAATCTTACCTAAAAAGGCCTCTATAAACAATTGAACTTGGGGCCACACTTCTGAGATCAGAAGAACCGGAAAACCGATCCAAGTTCAAGGTTCCTTGTCCTTCTGATCTCAAGATTACGTTTTGATCACTGGTTCAATCGCAAATTAAAGTCGGACAACCTGGCTTGAATCTACGTTGTTGTTCTCACTACTCCTTTCTCTGAACTAGCCTTTGGGGTCTGGCGGTCTCAGACCACAGCTCACAAACTTGTAGTAGCATTAAACTGACAAAAAATGTGACAACTTGTATTATGTCATCATCACCATCACGATGAGTCACACCCACTGTGCTTGGATTGGGACGTGGACAAGAGACCTCTCTTGGGCACGAGTTATTTCTTTTACAAACTTTCCTAAGCAAGGACATGGGAGTAAAAAAGAGGGCAGGACCACATCAAAGTTACTAGATGCATGTGACAGTGCTCAGTGCTGATGGCTGAGCTAAGGAACAGATGAAAGAGTCACGTATGCTGCTAAACCCCAGCTCCTTCCAGCTCAGTGCTCTGTGAACAATTGCACACCACCCTCTGCCTTGTGTGAGAGGTGTCCCTTATCCTTTCCCTGCCAAACTCTGCCTCCATGTTCCTTCTCCTCAAAGGGATTTGGTCTAGTGGGGATTATCTGACAAGTAAGGGGTGTCTCCTTCGAGGGTGGGGCTTACGGTAATGGAAGGGAGTCAGGTGTCTCAAAGGAACCGAGGGAAAGGGCTGTTCGGTGAGCCCTTCCAAGAGAAGTACTTCCTCTGAGTCTCGGATGAGTGAACATTAAACAGAAAAGATGGGGAGGGAAGAAAGACACCTTCTGGATGTGAGCGGAGGTTCTGGTTGGATAGGGCTGGGGCACTCTACTGAGGCACACCCCAGGGTGTGACCTTGGGGGACATCTAGGTTTAAAGTTCTATTGGTAATAATGGTGATAATTTCTACTAGACTCTGAGGTTCTATAAAGAGTGAAACACTAGATTGTTTGCTTTTCAAAACCTTGAGCTTAATGTTGGATGCTGAAAGAATCAACCTCTAAAAAGTCATAATGGACTTGCTTCTCTGAAGTGAAGGGAATAAGGGTGAGATTCTAAACACGTTCCAAACGCTCCTGCTCTTCGTTTCAGCAGAGCATCTTCTCTTCACCTGGACATGCACCCCCTCCTCACCCCCCACGCTCATTCCCCCCACTTCCCCTTCTCCTCCTCTTAGCATCTAATAGTGTGGGGGGATTCACTCAGCACACTGCGTGCGTTCCCGCGTCAGCTTTGCTGTACAGTTACATGGAAATCATGATTACACATGCTATAAATGAGGACAGTGGAATCTGGATTTAAGCAACCGGCCCGAAGCCCACGCCAGCTGCAGGCGCTGATTCCTGCCCCGCGCTCGGCCACGCAGTCGAGCACAGTTTACGCGCAGCCTACCTGAAGCTTTAAAACTCTTATGTTTCTGTCCTGCCAAAGATGCACCAAATCAATCACTTGTGTCGCAATTAAGAGCTTCCTCTTTCCCTTTTAGGATAACTGAATGCAGTGACCAGTGGGCATCCGAGAAAAGCTGGCATGGGAATAGCACGTATGACCTGTCATGATTTCAATTGTCCCCTCTCATTTTTTATACCAAGAAATTGACATTTTCTCATACTATGCTTGTGCTTTTTTAATCCTTCACTCTTATCAGTTTCCTGCTATTAAATCTATAGTATCAAGAAAGTCTGTTGTTGCTATTGCACAGTTTATCAACCTAGAGAGTCTGTGAAGTAAAGCGCAGCGAACAGGAGACTTGGGATGTCTGATGTGCATTCGGGTTCCTGTCTGCTGCTTCTGCTGTGAGACTGCCCAGTGTCACAGGGACACCTCACAAGGGTGCCACCGATGGAGTGGCAGGAATGTACTCCCTCACACTCGGGGGGCTCCACGTCCAAGCCGGGGTGTCGGCAGGCTTACGTCCTTTCCCTTCGAGTCTGGTCATTGCTAGCAATTCTCAGCGTCTCTTCTGCAGCTGCATAACCCCAGTCTGTCCCCCATGGTCACACGGCCACCATCCCTCTGTGTCTCTCTGTGATGTTTTCCTCTGTGAGCACATCTGTCCTCACCCGGAGCTTTCCTCTTAGACATCCATTATCATATTGGATTGAGGACTCACCTTACTCTAGTGTCATCTCATCTTGATTTAATGACATCGGGAAAAACCTTATTTTCCAACAAGATCCCATTCACAGGGACTGGGGATTAGGGGTCCCACGTATCATTTTGGGAACACAATTCAACCCATAACAGGGATGCTAAAAATGGCAAGTTTTCATCTTTTTTAGCACAGTTATAAAAGGAGGGGGTTAGGCCACGTGATCTCTAACTTCCTTCCCAGTGCTAATAGATTATGGCTCTACAACCTAAGCAACTGAGGGTATTTTTATTGTCTGGAGAGTTCGTTTTAATTGTAAGGCGAGAAAAAGAATATTACTGCGCATGCGTGCGTACACACACACACACACACACACACACACACACACACACACACACACACTGGGACTCAGGGGGAGAGGCTGGAAGTATGTGGTGTGCTGGTTGGAGCAGAAAAGAAATCTTTAAGACTTACCGAGCCCACGACGGACTGCCGGAGTTCATACGCCGCCTCGTTTCCTAGGTCACCTGCTAACAAGTCTGCAGGGGTTTTGTTTGCACAAAGATTAATTTGGAGATTAACCAGGTGACTTTGCAAAAGCCCCTGAAGGCTTTTCATGAAAGCTCATAAAACATATTTGTGGGCGGTTGTTAATGTTTGTGAGAGTGTGTGTGTGTGTGTGTGTGTGTGTGTGTGTAACCAGAGTCCTGGCTCCCAACAACACACCTGCAACAATCCCACATCTTTTAGGAGTGCAACCAGCTCTTTGTTGGATGACAACTCTGTGGTTTATGAAACACCTGGCCATAGATAATAAAAGTTAATTTTTAGCGTTTCCTATGACTATAAATCATGGAGGGGTTGAAACTTAGGTGGCCTCGGAAAACAAGGAAACCCAGAGGTTCACAGCAGGGATTCCGTCCAGTTATTACGTATTTCTCTTTGTCAGGGAGACGAAAATAGAGGAAAACTGAAGAACAGAGAGGAGAGAGAAGGAGTACATACACCCACGAGGGCCGGGGGAAGGCACAGATGTTTGCAGAAGCGTTTACATGACAAGTGTTTTTTGTAGCTCACCTCAGCTTAACCTGAGTAAGTTCTCTTATTGTTTCCATTTCACAGAATAATAAATCAAGACTTTTGAAGTTATTTGCCTCTGATTATAAAAGTAGGAAGATTTGGAGCAGGCATGTGGATTGAGATCTGCTAGATTCAAACTGCTGAGTAATTTTCTCCATGTCATGGTGTGTGAAGAAAGAAAGCATAATTATGCCTCAAAGAAAGGCTGCTTGGCAGGAATGTTGTTAGATAGGACACTTGAAACTTTCCTGTTTCCTGCTTACAGATTCTTTATCTCAAATTATGCCTTGTGAAAGAAATATTGGATGTTTAAAAGCATGCATACACACACACACACACACACACACACACACACACACACACACACACACACACACACAAGTCTACTGATTTAAATGTTAATCTCATCCAAAATCACCCTCACAGAAATAATGTTTGGCCAACTATCTGAGCACCCGATGGCCAGGTCCAAGTTGACACATACAATTAACCATCAATGCATGGATGAAGCCTTCCTTTTGAAAAATATGTTTACTCAGTTTGACAAAATGAATAAAGCTTAATCCTTTGGGGCCCCAAAGGGAAAGCAGGTACCACTTGAAAACTAAAAAAAAAAACAAACAAACTTCCACTATTTCTGAAGCAAAGCTCTTTTTCTCCTTCTCATCTAATTAGAGTTTTCTGAAATTCTCTGTAAGCATCATACCCCACTGTTTCTTCCTACTCAGGCGATGTGCTGAAAATGCCAGACTACTCCTGTTCCCGAAATCCCCCAGGTAGCCATGCGCTCGCACGCCCCCGAGCCTTGGAGCACGCTGTGCCCTCTGCGTGAAGTGACCTTTCTTACCCCCATTCTCCAGCAGGCAGAAATCTACCCAACTTTTAGAAGCATGCTATATATACATCACCTCCTCCGTAAAGCCTTTCCCGCTCCTCGACTCGATCAGAGGGTGCTGTTTGCACCGCTGGCAGAACATCTGCTCTGCCCCTTGACTTTGGCAGGCCTGTTGTCCACACAGCACAACCCCTCCACCCACAGCAGCTGAGCTGACCTCTCCAGCTCCCTCTGCAAGAATCTCTCGGACCCTTCTCACTGTGTTCCCGACACGCTTCCTTCGACGCTCGTCTCAGTCCATCCCTTTGCTTTGCCCTTACTTTGGTACTTTATATGAAATTCATCCCTGCTGATTTAGGCTTCTGAGGCTCCCCAAAGAACCATTACGATCTCTGTGACTGCACTATTCTGGATGGCTTTGAGCAATACATCCCTGGAAGGCTAGATTCTCACGAAGGGCTCTCCTCATGCCAGTACGTGTGGATTCATCTATAGAATATCGGTTACTCTAGACTCAGTCCGGGTAATTATTTCTCTCCTTTCGGATGATGAGCTCTTTTCATGTAGAAATGATATCTTATTCATCTTTCCGCCTCTTGTGATTTCCTGATGCCTGGCATATTTCATAGGATTAATAAATATGTGTGACGTGAATCCATGAATAAAATTAAATATATTTTTATCTGGAGTGTCCTCTTTGTTCCTCCAAGCGTTTCAGTTCTTGCTATCCTTTAAGTGCTAATTTCGGTCTTCTTCAGTTACTCCGGCCGAAGGTGATTTTTTTTTAATAGGGTCTTATTTCTCTTAGAAATGGAAATCATTCATTTTACTGCATTTAGTCATATGCTGTGTCTCTCTGTTAAATTGGGAAGCTCCATGAACCATCAATGTTTTGCTTTTTTCATATGTCTGTGTGATGCTTAAAAGAGTACATGTTTTAAATAATGATAAAAAATGAGTTCCAGCTTGCTTTCCTTAATCCGTACTTGTGCTGGATGTAGAGAAGACATAGTGATAACTGCTATCTAAACACCTGTCACATTGGTGCCTACTACGTATGAGTCTGTTTCTCAGGCATTCGTGAGCATCTTTGAAGGCCGGCAAGGGTTAGTCATCAGCTGAAACTGAGCTTCTCACAGGTGCCTGGAACTAAACAGAGACTGGGTCAATCCAAACTGAGTAATAACGACTGATAGATTTTTGACAATCTCCAAACTGCTTTGTAGTCACTTCGTAAGGGCGCAGGATACTTCGTGTTTATTGTCTACTTTGTTGAACACATCTTGCTTAGTATTTCATTCATTCAAGGCATTGGAGGAAGTCATTCAACCTTTCTTGGCCTCAGTTTCAACATCTATAAAGTGGGATTGATATTGATACTTACTTACAGGGTTGGTAGGATTAACTGAGTTGATAAATATAAAGCCATTGAATTATGAACTTCAAAAGAGTAAATATTATAGTGTGAATTATATCTTAAGAAACATGTGTTAATTTTTAAAAAGCCTCCAGATATGGTGAAGATAGTGCATTTACATTTGAGGGAGGAAGATGAAGAAGTTGCAACACCTTCTCTACCCAGCTTCTTGAATGTGATACATTTCTACCCTTCAGTCAGGTGATAGAAATAATCTTTCCTAGAAATCAGTACACTAGGAAAGAAAGAAAAATACTAATACTTTTTTTTTTTAATACAATCATTTCGGGCAGATGATCTTACAGTAAAGAACGGAATTTTTAAATCAATCTGTTTTACTTCTTCATCCGAAAAAATTCCAATGCATTTTAAAAAATGTGTAAGAACTGTTCTCATGTGAATTTAAAAATATTTCTGAATCATAATATATACAAAAAATGCACACAGTTTAAGTATGACAAATTATCAAAAAGTAAACACGTTTTTAAAATTCTAGCCAGGTCGGGAAATAACACATTCCCAGGACCCCTGAGCAGCCCTCTGCCCTGTCCCAACCAACACGTCCCCAAGACGGCCACTACTCTGACTTGTCAGAGCATAGGTAAGATCTATGTGATTAAAATGTATGTAAATAAATCACATAATGCAATTTTTTAGACAATATATAGTTTGGTTCAAAAATACATTTGTGAGATTGACCTACGTTGACCTATATTTCAGTAGTTTATTCATTTTAATTGCTGGAGGGTATTCCACTGTTAGCTTTTTATTTGTAAATATAAGTAGATATATAAGGACCACTGGGGGGAATGTGTCTATTATAGAAGACCCCAAACAAAGGTATCATCTAAAAAAAAGCAAAACAATATTTAAAAAAAGACAGATGAAACAGAGAGAATTCTTTTAAAAAATCACTTTACTCAGAGAAATGAGAGAATATATTGTAACTATGAAGCAAGAACTAAATTAAATAGAAACAATAACTCAATGCTTAACAAGAACATGGATCTATATAAAAAGTCAACTAAACTAGGGAAGATAAAGTTAAGTAAATCTCCAAAACATAGAAAAATAAAAAGATGAAGCAACAGAAATAGGAACAAGAAGGTAATGAAATGAGAGAGGGAGTACATGGCAGGAGTCCCAGCACCTGAATTATCTGAAGGCTAGAAGGACAAACCTTAGGAAAGAGAAGAAAGACGTTATCAAAGAAATATTTCTAGACAATTTCCCAAGAGGAAAACAATGCTGTTTCACGCTGAAATAGATAGAAGGCACTTAGCCCAAAATATAAACCTAGGACCATATCTAGGAATAAAGTTGTGAAACTGCAGAATAATAGGAGCGAAGAGGCAGCCCCCCAAACTTCCAGGAAATGGGAGAGGAAACTGTTTCCAACAACATAAGTATCAGAAATGAGGTGCATTTCTTATCGGCAATGCCAAAAAAACAGAAATAATAGTGCCCCTATTTCTGAAACACAAAACAAGACAAAACATTTCCAAACCTAAATTTCTGCATTACAACGATTGATTAAATGTGCAAATAGAATAAAATTATTTTAATATAGTCAGAGTATCACACATTTATGTGCTACGTACTTTTAAAAAAAGACTTCCAGACATTATTATGTTCTACCTCAAAAAGAAATAAAACCAAAGAGAGAAAGATACAGGTTTGAGGAAACGAAGTCAGACAGATTACAGATGATGGAGACTCACAAGGACATGGCGAAGAGATGCTGAGATGGCAGCCAATCCACACGGAGGGGGTTCAACACGCTTGAGAAAGGTTTCCATGGTGGTGATAGGCTAGCTAACGTTTTTGAATTTGGGTACATAAAACTCTACAGCCCTAGAGAAATAGCAAGGTTGAACTGGATACTAAAAATATAAAACGAGCAAGGTAAATAAATAAAAAAATTATCCTGTCTGAAATAGCATTCAAAATATAACAAAATATTTCATGGGAAAAGAATAGTAATTATACTATGGGTCTCAGCCATAAACAGTGTTTCCTTAGTCATAACTTACTGACCATTAATTCAACAAAACTGCCACATGATTGTATTTGAAAAGATGAAATCAGTAACAGGAAGTATACGCATTATGGGGGGGGGGGTGAAAGAAGATGAAATTATCATGACATACGAATCCATATAAAGATGTAGATATACAGTCTAAAAAAATCAACAAATTGAAATGTAATTACACTACTGAGACATGTTAAAAAACTGCAAAAAAAATTAACTAAAAGTTGAAAATGCTTGGGAATACAGTTTGTGCATAGCATGCTGGGCTGCCATTTTCTTTCTTTTAGCAAGCAACTGTTTTTTTTCTTTAAATTATGTACTTCCATAATTTGAATAAAATTTAAAGAATAAATGCCGTATAAATCAACTATGCATTTTAAAACAATATTATTACTTTTTATTTGCTCTGATGTTTAGGTATATATGTACCTGGGAACATAATTACATAACCTTATTTCTGTGACTAATTCAAGCTTTTTATGTCTCCTAATTACTTCTGAGCTTCAGAATGAGTGTTCAATCAGAGTAGAGAATGGTTTTTCCCTATAAAATGCCTTCATGTTTGGTCTGCTTATAACCACATCCCCAACTCATTACACTGGAGCCTTTTCCAGAGATTGGGCAGATTATAAGGCAAGGGATTCCTCTTCTAAGACATCAGCATGCTTGGTGAAGAGGTAGCATTTATGAGCCTGTGAACAGCTGGTGATTCTTCACCAAACAGGGTCCCGGTTTTGAGCAACCCATCCCCCAGTTTGTGCCAAGGGCAGAGTTTACTCTAGACCTGCAACAGAGACACCAAGTGTAGACACTTGCAAAGCGCCCAAGGCATTGTGTTGCCTTTTTTGTCACTGGTACACTTTTTTCTCCTGCTAAAGGACATTGAAATGTAAATGTCTTTGAAAAAACAAAAAACAAAAAACAACAAGGTTTGTTTTTTCATTCTTCCTGGGCTAACAAGAGCACAAGGCTTCCTTAAACACAAAGAGAAAAATTCAAGAACTCCGGGGGGGAAAACTAGAAATAACAAATGCAGGAGTTGTTCGTAATTCCATTTCTGGCAGTTTTCGTGAAAACTGATGATTCTCTCTCAATCATGTTTTTATCTGAAAACATTTTGCCATCTAGTGCCTAGGAGAGGGAAAAAAAAACATTCATAAGAGAATCCATTTGGTAAAAATGAGAGTCTGTAATATTTTAGGAGAAAAACATAAGTAAGGGATATATACCTCTTGCTGAGCTGTGGGGAAAAGATGATGCAGAAAGATCTTTGCACCCAGTACGAATGCTTTAGGTGGCTGTTTGACTTTTCAGTTAGAGATGTGAAATGGTCCATCAAAAGCCATCTATCCCTTTCGATTAAAAGTGAGGGCGCGGGTTGCTTTGAGAACATCAGCCGATCTGAGGCTGGAGAACCATCAGAAAAGACGACTGCTAAAATCTCACCATTTATGTGGGCAAAATTGTTCCCCTTCAGAGGGAGAAACGCTTCCTGCCATATAAGTGATGATAGAAATGATAACCCAGCGTCCTCAAAATCAGAGTTCGCTATTTTAATTGAATATATGTATTTTAATGTAAGATTACTGTTGACTATTTTTATTTCACAAGGGATGAAAACTAATATTAATAAGGTGATATATATGTAGATATGTGCATATATATAATATATACAACATATATTATATATTTATATATATAAGATCAGATGGAAGAGAAGAGGAAAATTACATTCACTGAAAAGTTACTATAAATTTTTAATTTTTTACTATTTCTTTTATTTATTCTAAACCTTACAATAACTGTGAGAGAGATATATTGCTATTTCCGTTTTATATAACGTAGATTAAGAAGACCAAAAAGCGCAAGACCCTGACCGTGGTCACACGGCCTGTGTGTTCCAGCGACAGACAGAAGCCCAGGAAAGCCCGACTCGGACTCCAAACTCACAGGCTCTGCTGGGTCTGGTGTCTCCCATGATGGGGTCGAGGGGCAGCCCGAGAAGGCTGGATGCAGATGGCCCTTGCCCCCTGGGAACTTGTAGAGCAGGCTAGCAAGGCTGTCACAGAGCCACACGTATCAGAGTAATCTGTATGACAATTAAGACTGCGATTCTGTGTCGAGCAGCATACACCACAGAAGCACGGGTCAGTCGGCTGCATCTGTCTGGTTACCTAAGGACGCATACACTGCAAAGATCAGCAGCACAGTATGGGACGAGAAAGCCAGGTGCAACAATGCATTTAAATGTAGCAAATACTCCCTGAGCATCTGTATCTGTGTTCCATGGCATGCTTGGTGCTTTCACATTCCTTGTTTTTATTTACACACTCTATAAAAATATCGCACCCATTAACGTGTTCGCCAGAGAGGAACATTTGATCTACCGAATACAGTGGATTTGCGGGACACTACGCAGAGTTTGGGGTAGGAGAACAATGCCTCCGACTCTGTTTCTGCCTTTTATTAGCTGCGAGGTCTTGGTCAAGTTCATTTCTTCAAGCAGGAAGAGGCAGGCCGTGAGTGGAGGGGTAGAGAGTTTTCAGACTCCGTTTCCTGAAATGCCCTGTTCGGTTTCTGATCAATAGATTAGCATTTAGCTCACAAAATATACTTTCTATGTTTTCAGATGGTTCATCCTATATGTTTCTACGTTAACGCTTTACAAAAAAGTCAGTTAAAACAGTAAGCCTGTGATTTGTAGTCAATTTTAAAGCCCTACCGGTCCCATTTTCTGTTTTTTATAGTAATCTCTGACTTTCACACTGCCTGCTTTGTCTTTCATGCTCCCTTCCACACTGCTGGTTTTGTCATTTACATATCCTGTGTTTTAACACCAAAAACAGTTACTCGCCTTGGCTTACCTGTGGGTGGAATACAGTTTCTTATCTCTCAAAATGAGGAAAAGTAGCTAATGGGGAAACAGATGTCCAATTATTTTTCCTCCACTGAAGATATGTCAGCAATTGTATAGCACATACAAACTTTGAAAGAAATAATGAAAATACATAAGGGCTTAATTAATCACAGAAATGGTATCATGAAATAGTAAGACTCATTTCCAGCTAGAGAGGATAGACAGAAAGTTCTCGGAGAAGTTCATAATTGGGAAAGGTTGCTATCTTTCCAATAAGCCATTAGTGCTTTTTAATGAGATCATGGATCTAATAATGGTCTAGAAAATACACAGTTAAAGATCAAAGAAATACCCAATTTATTATTGTGTTTAAGTATATATTAAAGCACTTAAGAATTAAATAAAAAAATAGAGCCATTGAGTAATCTCAAACTATGTGCTATGTGTTTTTTAATGGGTTCTCTCATTTAATTTTTCAAAGAACTATTTTATTCTCCTTTGAAGTGTTTACATAAGGAATACAGTGACGTGATATAGGATGAAGAGACAGTGTTAGCATGAGAACTATAAGAATGGAATGCATCAGTGGGGAGGTACACCCTTCAGTTAACTCTGTTGACAGGTTCAAACATTCCAACTGGTTTTGCCCAGTGACAGTGTAATCACTGCCCCTCATGGTGCGTGGTATACATGGGAGACACAAATGGAATTAGTAAGGGTTCTTCAGAGAACCAAAAAGATATATATTTTGAGAGAGAGAAAATAAGAGAGAGAGAGAGAGAGAGAGAGAGAGAGAGAGAGAGAGAGAGCGAGCCTGAGAAGTCTCAGTCTGTTGTATGCAAGCAAGCTGGAGTCTCCAGAAGCTGGTGGCATCTTTCAGTGTGAGTCTGAAGGCCTGAGAAGTGGGGAGCTGATGCTGTATCTCGGTCTGAGTCCCGGGCTGGAGACCCGGGAGTACCAGTGTCCCAGGGCAGGAGAAGATGCCTCAGCTCAAGCCAAAAGTCTATTTGCCCTTTTTACACACTGTGCTTTATTCGCATTCTCAACAGACTGAACACAGCTCACCCACGTGGAGGAGGGCCATCTGCTCTCCTCAGCTCTCCAGTTCCAGTGCTACTCTCTTCCGGACACAGCATCACGACATACCCAGAATTAGTGTTTTATCGGCTGTCTGGGCGCCTCTTGGCTCAGGCACACTGACACATCAAATTAAAACATCACACAAGGAAAATGAGCAGTCTAGAGTTTCAGAATCCCAGGGATTAATAGTTAGTGACCAACTGCTAAGGAATTATTAACTCAGGAGCTCGGCAGCCAGCTCTCTCCACTCCTTCCCGTCCATCTATGCCTAGGAGTGAAGCTCCTCTAACAGATATTTTGTTCTATTCCAAGTAAAAATGCCCTTTTATAAAAACTATATCTGTATCTTTCTATCCTTCTGATATAATAAGGAGATGGAGAAAACAAATATGAAAAACATCATTAAATTTATTTATTGGGGAGAAAAAGCATCTGGCCTGTGATCATTGTCTCCTTTTAAGAAGGGACATTACTGGAAGATAAGGTAGTTTTACCCAGTCCAATCTCATTGTAAACATGACCATATTATAACCTCCTACACAAGTTAAACTTGGACCTGTGTAACATAGCTAGGTGAATATTCCCAGACTTAATTAGATGTGTAAGTGGAAACACAAGGGAGACTAGGAAAGAAAATGGGATGAAAAGTGACCATTTGGGGTCACAATATATATATGGCAGCTGAAACAATGTGATTGGGCATAACTGACTTAGGAGAGGGGTAACGTACTAAGGGCAGAGATTTGCTAAAGGAAGTAGCAGAGAAAGAGATATTTGAGAGAATCGAAGAAGGAAGAGTAGAAGTGGATGTTGGTGCTACAGAGAACTTAAAAGATGGTGAAGAGATGAGTAGTGACAAATGCAATAGATAGACTTGAAAAGGATTGAAAAAGATTCCATGTGATTTATCTAATGGTACTTAACAGTAATCTTTAGCAAAAGAATCTCAGTTAAGTCTAAAGTCTAAAAATCAGAATACCATACTTTTAAGAGAAAGTGAGAAATGAGAATGTGCAGAGATTACAGTTAATTTGGGAGGATCTGAGGCTAGGAGGTAGTTAATGGGAGGTGAATGGCATAATTGACAATAATGAAAAGCTGATGGGCATTTGTCTTTGACCATCCAACACACCTATGACCTCCCTGTAGGGACAGGTTAGAACTATGATGATACAAAGTGAATGAAGCTGCTGTTTTTCCCATTTGCCCTGACATTTCCCATTGGTGACTTTGAGGATCTCCCCCTTCTTAAAGCCTTCTGTGTCCCTCACTGAGAGTGACAGCTCTCCAAAAAACCAAAAAAAAAAAAAAAAACCAAAAAACCAAAAAACAAAAAAAAACAAAAAACAAAAAACAAAACAAAACAAAACAAAACCAAACACACACACACGGAGTAATTGAGGGAAAGTAGAAACCTTGTAAATTCATCACCTATAATCTTTTCCTTCAATCATTAAAATATTTCCATTACACATTTACTTTATCTCCATGTCATGAAAGTGAACCTAAAGCCAAAGATATCACAGCCTGAGGCAGAATAATAAACACTATTCTTTTGGGTTACACTTTTTTCTTTTCTTCAGTTTTATTACTGATTTTATTCATTCGCTGGCTTCTTATTGTTAAAACAGCCTCTGTTTCATTCTTTCCATCCATGTTATTTTATAATGCTATTATGACACCGAGCTTTAAGTGTTTATTAAAAATTTAAAAACACATGAATTGGTATAATTTAGTTGAAACATGTTGGCTTTTCCCTACAAAATTAGTAAATGCCTCTTAATGATTTGTGTTCTAAAACTGCCTTGGGCTGGGGGGAGGGGAAGAAAAGCATCCTCATTTTTCTTTTGCACTGATATAATTTAAAATTAGCCCAGTGTTGGTGTGATTAAATTTATAATAATCTGTCACTACTGGCAGAAAGGAAAAAATTAAAGAAACTAATTTATTACAAGGAACAAAAAATGAGATTTCCCCTCCCTCCACAGAAATCATATAAACTTCTAGAGTTGTTTTAATGTAATTTTCATATTTCTGCCATAATGACAGGAATGTACTTTTAGGGAAGAACTTTCTCTCTTCACAACTGCAATGAACATGCAGTTCCTTAGAATCAGGTGCATTATCCAGTCCCTAGTTCACTGCTCTGCGCCTTGGGGGTCTGACTCTTGTTAAAATCCTCAAGTTGAACGATCCTTCTCCTCCTCTTTTCCCACAGGTCACCGAGTATGCATCTCCTCATGTGTTAGCCCACGAGAAGTTCAGAGGATGAGAGAACCCTACCCCATCTCATGAATTTATGGACATCATTCTCTAGACAAAAATTAAGCCTAAGGTTAAGGCTTTAAATTGATAACTTGTAGTAAACCTCTCCCTGTTACCAAGAAGGAACTGCTAATAGATGGTAGAAAGAACAGATTTCACCGGATGGTGTAGCTCGGGCAGTAATTAACTGTTTACTTCCACCAACATATATTCAAGGCTTGAGATAATTGAAAAGATAGAGCGCCCTTCTCTCTGCTCTCGCCCCATACATATCCCTCCACAGCTACAGAAGGTCATATATAAATGTGTCTGCTTCCTTCAGTCCCAATTTAAATGAAGAGACATATGTTCATTGAAGAACAGGTGAGTTAGATCCTAATTTAGCCTTAAAAAAATAATTTCCTCCACACACACACACAAAAGCCTTTTTTTGAGTATACCAAAAGCTTATTTATAGATTTTGGCTTCAAGGTCATATTTATAATTTTTTTTTAAAGGGCAGTGGGGCTCTGGTTTAACGATGTCAATTCTTGTCAAATTAAACTATTATTTAAACAAAATTCTAATCAAAATCCCAGCAAGGTTTTTTCTTTTTTGTTTCATGGAATGTGTGTGCGATGCTTAGATACATGGATATGGAACTAAAGATGAATCAAAAATGTTGGAAGGAAAATGATCTATAATAAAGAATTTCTATGAAGTGATCATAATTAAAGTTGTACAGCAGAGAGAAGACACACAGAGTCCAGCGGAACACAACAAAGATCCCGAAAATGGCCCCACATGATAATTCCACATGTGATAAATCACGTATATCAAATAGGAAATCACACGCCAATGGATAGAACAGGTGATAATAAATATTACACTTGATTTTGCACATAAAAATAATATAATAATAGATCTCAAATTTAAGTCATATTCTAAAATATATTCCAAAGGTGATTAAAGTCCTAGATATAAAAAAATCTTTAAAATATTGAAAGAAAATACATAAGATCTGTTCCTGTACATATTGCAAATAATAATAAACAAGAAGTCATTTTACATTAAAAGGCAACTGGCCTACTTGCATAAGATGGTTTCACACATGCCCTTTTTAACCATTTAATATTTAATTTATATAAAGAAGTTCCTAAAATGAATGAGAAAATATAAATCTTTAAATGTTCTAAAATCATATGTGAGCAATTAAGTCGCAAAGCAGGAGATATGAATGGCCAAGAAACAAATGGAATTCCACTCAGCCTCAAATAGCAAATAGAGAAAAAGCGAATGAAAAAGAAAGGTGGTTATAATTTCACACCTATTATTTTGCTGCAATGAAAAATTCTGCTAATAGTAAGTGGTCACACAGATGAGGAAAATCACCAGCTAATGCTATGTTGTTCAGAAAGTAGTTTTGTGTAACCACTTTTGAAGATAATTTCCCAAAATGTAGTAAAGATAATTATGTGCATAAATTGCCAGTCAATAATTACAAAATAAAATACTACTAAGAATGTATTTGCCAGTATATAAAATAGGGACCCGGTATTATTTACAAATTGAAATAACATGGGTGAAGAAAAAAATTTGATAAAAAAGGTATAATATACACAGAGCATAACATTTGCACCAAAGACTACTAAATCAAAATGTAGGAGACAAAAACTGTTAGAAATGTGTAATATGCTTCATTCTGTTGGCATCTGGCACATTATTTACAATTAAAAAAAAAAAAGAATGATGACACTAGGAATTAGAGTAATAGCATTAATATATTTATATTTAGTGAAATCATATAAAACTTCACGCACTAGAGTTTTTAAATAGAGATATGTGTCAAATATAAGCCATATGAAAATAATTTAATTTTCTAGTATCCACATTTTTAAAAGTAAAAAGAAACAGATAAAATTACTTTATTTACTATAATATATAGTAATTAAATTACTATATTTAATTTAACCGAATTTCCCCAAAATATTATGCTTCGGTATTTAATTAATACAAAATTATTAATGAGTTATTTTACATTCTTTCGTTTACACTAAACCTTTGAAATCCAAGGTGTATTTTATACTTAAAACATATTTCAATTCAAAATAGCCCTGTTTGTGATAAAAAACCAAGTGACCAGTGACTACAGTATTGAATAGTAAAGCTACATAGAAGATATTTTCTTTGCCTATATATATAACACACTGAAAGAAAATTTATTCTATTAAAAAATATTTCATCAAATCTAAGATACCATTAATTGGAAGACATTATTTTGCATACTGTTAAGAAGAAAATGATAACTATGATATATTACTAAGAATCATTGGTTGTACTACCTGAAGATTACAAACGTTAATATTTTTTAAAAGTGTAAATATTAGAAACAATAAAATCCTAGAGATATTTTTTATCAGCATTCTTTCAGTTGCAGTTGACAGACATTTATTTCACACTCACTAACCAAAACAGGAAAAGCTGTTTGGTCACGTGACTGGGTTGTCTAGCGGTGCTGCTGGCTTTACCAGAACTGGAGTGAAGGATTCTAATGATGGCACCAGGACTCCCCCCAGTCCTGCTCTTAGGCTCTCCCCTTGATGAGCACGATGGCTGGCATCACTCAGCTCCTGTACTGCCAGTTTACGGACTTCGTTGGAGAAAAAAATCTTTTCCACTAGGTGTAAGAAAAAAAAAATCCCAGAGTCGTTCTGATTGGAGTGGATCATGTCTCTAGAAGCCGTGTCACTGTAGCCCTGATGTCGAAGGCCTCTGATTACAGTGTGCCCTCCCTGCAGTTGATGGGTGTGACTGTCAGAATCAGACCCTTCTGGGGAAGAAGGAACTGAGCCTCCAGGGCGAACAGTGTCTGAGAGAATAAAACAGCAGATACCCGAAAGGTCTGGACTCACTTTTCGACTCATAATGGTAGCATTAAAAACATCAAAATACATTAATAAGGTAGTAAAGAAATAAAATTTTGTATTATAAATTTCCCTACTAGAAGTTGAAATGAAAGCGACTTTTGAATCCATTGGATTCAAGAGAAAATCAAAATCGTATATATAGACTATTGAGTAATAACACCTCACATTCAAAGTCAATGTCAGTGTTTAAAAAATCCTTATGAACGCATTTGGTGCATACTGTCAATTTATAAACAAATATCTATGGACCAGCAACAACATGAAAGTCATTCTTTTGATGTCTGTAGAGACTGAAAATAAAATAAGGCCACAACTCAAGTCCTAATGAGCTTAAATAGTGTGTGTATGTGTGTGTGTATGTGTATAAAAGCCAAATGTGTGAATATGGGGATTCAATTAGCGCTGTACTAGTTAAAGGCACATATGAAGCAAAGAAAGAAAATGTAAAGAAAAGCATGATTGCTTGCTACACAGTGGTTTCCAGATTCAGAGGATGCTGCTTATCCCACCAAAGAGCCAGCCAAATGTCATTTTTCATCAAGCCTGTAGCAAAGTTCTGAAATGGGTGATTTTCTGCTGAGCAAAGAACTGCGTCTTCCAATGCTTCCTCCAGCCAAGAACTGGCACAACAGATGATGTTCAAAATAGTTGGGCATTTGTGCTAAAGTGTGAAGGATTTAGGAGGATGTGAAATCAGCTTTTAACTATGTTTTTTTCTTTTTCTCCCTTCAATATAAATGAAATTGAACAGAAGCCTTTTGAGTTCTCCTAAGAAAACATTTAGTATTGAAACGCTTTGGTTGGTAACTTAGGTGCATGCATGTTTATTTTCTAAAGAATTCGTAGTTAATAGTTGGGCGTGGGGAGCATGAAAGAGGGAATGCAGTGAGCGTTAATATGATGGCTAAGTGGAGGGTTGGGGGGGAGGGAGCAATTGGGGGGATCATGTACTGTATACTTGAAATTAATTTAAATAAATAAACTTATTTTAAAAAGTGGGGTTTTGAGTTTATGTCAGCGACATCTGAGATCTTATGTTTCTTATTTAAAGACTTTTTCATTTATTCATTTTCCATTTTATCATTGTTCTGATTATCTTTTTAATGCAGATTTATTGGTCTGTACTATTGATCATCGATGTGGTACAGAGTTGAACTAGAGAAAAAAAAATGTCACCCTCTTCCTCTGGAAATTTATGTGACATTACAAGGACAAGTATGTCAAGAGCTGACTGAAATCAAGGCAATTATTATTATTATTTTTAAGAATTGTAATAATTTGACACAAATTAATGAGGGATATTTGGCAACAATGGTGAGGAACATTTTCTCATGGCTAAAGAAATGGACAAAGGCTTTGATAAGTTGTCATATCTGGTAATTACGTGCTAAACAGAACCTCTAACTATAGGGCAGAGGGTCGGAATCCTGGCCTGAAGGAGCAGCATCGGGAAGGACCTGGACACTTCAAAGTCCCCTGCCTGTAGGTGACAAAGGAGCCTTCACTGAAGCTGGAGTCGATGGCTTCACAATGTGCATGCTACTTGTGCACATGACTGAATACGCCAGGCTCATTAAAGACTTTTGGGGGGTTCCTCTTTCTTTTTTTCATGGGCATAGGTCTCTTTTGGCAAATGTCTCTTTAAGAACACAGTTCAAACTCTTGGTCTCTTTTCTCTGTGCGTAAAGGACCAGAAGATGCCTTGGTGCTAACCAATCCTACAGGGCACCAGGGGTGGCTGCCATCTGTTCCGTGGGCCTGGGATATGGCCGTGGGATTCCCAGCTCTGGAAACACTTTGCCCTGGTTTATGGCTATTTATTCTGTGAGTACCTCAGAGGACTATTTCAGGCTAATGATTCCAGCGGATTGAGACCTCAAGTTATAGACTCAGCCGTTAATATAATGGAAGAGGACAGGGCAAAATGCTGGTCAGAAGAGAAGGCACATTACACTCTCTTTTTGGCAAAGGGTGTCCTTGGCGAATTGGCTAGTCCAAGGTAAGTTACGATTTCACCAGGACATCAGCACCTTGTCTGAAAGCGTACCAAGCTGCCCACACACACGGCACAAATAAACGCTAATGAGTCTCTTCCCTTAAGAGAGAAATTAACTAACTCGTGTAATGCACTGAAGCATATAAAGAGATTCCCCATACATAAACTTATTTAATTCTTACGCAAACACATAAGGTGGCAAAAAATGTTCTGAGTCAGAAGTCCTGAATATCTGTTTTGCTTTCCTGCGCGAACTGAGGAAATTCTTTACACTTTCTTCATGTTTAAATAGGAATATTGGCTTATGCAAGCCTCTCCAGACTGCTTAGAGAATCGTATGAGACAATGCATTTTATAGCTCATAAAACTTTATTTAAAGATCGATGGCAATGATGCTGTAAATGTTGCTAGTACCCCGAATATTCATTGTAGTTCATTTCCTGGCTTGTCGTAGAGGTTGCCTTATCTCCAAAGGCCTTGCAGTTAGGCAGGGACATGGGACTAGCTCTGGCCAATGACACGTGAGCAGAATGGATATTACTGATGTCACTCTTATTTCTGTAGTGAATGCCACAGTCAATTTAGAGTACAAAATATACACCCTTGTAAGGGGATTGCATAGTAACTGTCTTTGAGAGAAACAGTCCTACCAGAGCATAAATAAACAAAAGGAAACATGGTAATTCTGGAGGATGCCAGGATATAGAGCACAGACTGCACTGAAAGGTACTTAATAAGGACTCTTGTAAGTGACAGTTATTGTTATACTATGCGCACTCATTACATAGGAATCTCCGTAACTGATTGCCAGAACAGAACTAAATAGGTATCATTATTGTAATCGTCAATGCTATTTTACAGATAAACCAACTGGCAGTCCCATAGCTATGAAGCCCACTTAATCACCACAGTCAATACATCTCTGAGTATGCCTCAGGACACACCATCTCAGACATTCTCCGACCAAGGACACCTCTCAGAGAGAAGAGATCACTCCAAGATGGTGTTCTGGAATGAAGGGTAGAGAACAGCCAAGCAAACAAAAACTGAAAGAGGTGAATAGAAATAGAGGTAAGTGATCAAAAAAAACCCCCAAACAAAACAAACCTGGTCTTTCCTGCTTTTATCATCACTGAGCTGCTTAGAACAGACCCACTTGCATCGGTGTCCGGGTACCGAATTTGATACGGCTGAGCCACACCTGACTGATTCATGGTTTTCATGTGCAAACTATGTTGATATATAATTTTAAAGGATGCTTCATGCTAAAGAATCCTAGCCTGATTCTTCTCTTCACAGATGGAGAACCACACACCAAGAGAAGCAAAGTGACTTCTGTTAGAATATATGATCGGTCGTGCACAAAACAGCGACAGAACTGTGGCTTCCTTGTTCCCTGGTTCCTCTTCCCCAGTTCTTAGACTCAGCCCATCTCTCCATCTTTGTGTTGCATTTTTAGAAGTTTTTAAAATTCTAACCCAAACTTCACGTCTCTATTTCTGGTCTTCGTGTCTCATCTTCACTCCAATATATTATTTCTATAATATAGAAATGCTTGTCATCTAATAATTTACTGTCTCAAAATAAAATATACTTTGCAAGAGTGTTTATAATGCAGTCTGTGCACTTTTTAAAGCCTACCTTCACTTTTGCCTAAAAAAATTGATACAGTCATTTTTTTTTTTCAGAGCACCTCTCGGTAAACTGTTTTCCATGCTATTTCACATCTGGCTTTTCTCCTTACAGATGTTTTAGTAATAAAAATAGCTGAAGGGAAAGAAAAATGAAGAGAACAGCAAGAATCTGAGATTAGAAATATGCTCCATAATTTATTTTCACTCTCTGGTTTTCTATTTAACAACAAGCATTGCAGAAGGACTGTTGCCAAGGCTTTGGAAAGATTTCCCAAAGTCCCAGAGCAGTGGATGTCGGAAATCAGAACCACGTGTTCGGAGAACCATATGAGAATCCTATAACGGGGAACAGCCACGGGATTTACAAGCTCACGGAAAGGGTGGCGATTCAGCATCATCGTCATTCGCTCACAAAAGATGCTGTATTAGGCTCTTATTGCTACTGTAGCGAATTACCTCAAAGTTGGTGGCTTCAAACGGCATGAATTTATATTATCTCTCAGTTCTGCAGGTCAGAAGTCTGACACAAGGTCCCACGGGCCTAAGGTCTCGATGGGGGCTGCTATCTCTCCTGGAAGCTTAGGGGAGAATATATTTCTTTGCTTTTTCTAGCTCTTGGAGCTCATGGTTCTCTTTCTCCATTTCAAAGCCAGTAACAGCAAATTAAACCAATCTCACATCGTATCTTAATGAATGCCTCTTCTGTCTCCACTTCTACTTTTAAGGATCCTTGTGATGGCATGTGGATAATGAAGAATGCGCCCCCTATGTGAAGGTCAGCCAATCAGCAATTCTAATCCCATCTGAGTCTTTCGTTTCCCTTTGCCATGTAACATAATGTATTCACGGGTTCCAGAGAGAGGAATGTGAGCATCTCTGGGGTTGGGGGCGCTACTGCCACAAGTGCTAAGCAGTAGTTTACTACGTATGTCCTCCATGCATTCCCAATTCAATCCAGTTGGTCAAGTTCCTTGCTGAGTGGCAGTGCCATGAAGTTTTACTGAGGTGACCGAGGCTGGCTTTTGGGTATAACATTAGCCTTGTGCACTGATGATATGAGCAATGTCAGTTCCTTTCTCCATTCAATGCTCTTCCCAACCCAACCTAGATCAATAAACTCTCCTCATCAATTTGTTTCCTAAATGAGCCACATAATTTTAAAATGATAACTTGAAAGTTTTTATTAACTCACTAACTACCTTTTTTCAAGTCCGCCTCACAGAGCGCTCCATCTGTACTCATAAATTTCTCCAGTCTGAGCAGCAAATTCATTTTGGATCCTGTATCTGTCATTACGGATTCAAGGTGCTCATCTAGCAGATGAAAGCAGAGGGCTCCAGAGGAGACAGGAGCTGGTCGAGGTCGATGAGCTCCCATCCTCTGGCTGGGCCCAGGGCCAGTAGCCTCCTCTCCATGACTTTGAGCTTGGTTTCTGCCTACGGTCCTGCCAGAAACCAGTGACATATCTAAAACTGGTTTAATCCCTAGCCCTGATGTTAATTCCCTCAATCACTTAAGTAAGGCTGTTGCCAATTCATGCCGGTTTAGAACTCGAACAAGTTCTCTGCATGCATCCAGTTTTAGGGATTTGCGTTTCTGGCCTCTTTCTTAAAAAACAGAATAAGAGAATCGTTTGAACTTTGCGTTATTTATAGTCATTAATTTTACTCTTCTGTTCATTAATTACCAAGCCTATATTTTTCCTTGAGAAACCTTGTTTACTGTGACATGTTTGCAAAATATGTTTTTCTCCTCCTTTTGTTTTACTTACAAATATTAATGGGTAATGCTTCCATTTTTTGACTTTTGAAAACGCCTCCTTAAAAATTACTTAGCACTAATTATTAACATGTCATTTTTCAGTTTATTATTTCAGTATTCTTCCCATGATATAACAGTCAAGAGTATGAGTCTGGGAGTAAACTACTTGAGTTTCTTTCCCAGATTTAATAGGTGTTAGCTAGCTATGAGACTCGAATATGTTATTTGATTTCTCTATTATAAGAAGGGAAGGAAAAATTAATTTTTTGTTATTTCTCATGGAAAACCAATCTTGATATGAAGCTTCACATTTGAATGAATAATGTGTAACTCTGGTGGGTGTGTGTTCTGCCCTGTTTCATCCAAACACTGCCTTATATAACAAAAGCCACAGAACATGGAAATGATGATAATTTCCTCTTCTGTTAAAAAAGGGAACCCCATGATTTCTATTGTGAAGTTCTCTTCTATTCAAGATCTGCAAGGCAATATCAGGTTAACCAGTGCCTTTCGCTTCCACGGAAGTGTTTTTCTTTGCTTGCTAGCTCGCTTGTTTGAGATCTGGCAGTATTTCCTGGCAGCAGCAGCTGTGTACTTGATGAAAAGTTCCTTCTCAGTTCTCATTGTAGCCCCCACCCGAGGGCACATTACACACTGACTAGGGTCTGTGATCCTATTACAGCCTTTTCCCATGTGCTCATAGGAAGAACAAATGCCAATACTATTGTTTTCCTAATCTACAATATCCCTTGATAACAAGACATGGCAGTTCCAAGAACTGGTTGATGAATCAAAATGATTTGTTATCATTTTCATGATGGGATGTGACAGAATGATGTGTGGTTATCAAGCTTAATAAGATAGGAATACCCAACACCTTCAATACCTAACAAATGTGAGAGCGACCGTCATCAGTCTGAGTGCTGTCATCCGGTCAAGGTAGGCTTTAGCTCACTTTCTTACTGAACTGCTCTTTCTCTAGAGTAACCGTTGCTATAGGTGCTCCTGCCCTCTCACCCTCCCCTGCATACTCCCTAGAGAACGTGAGTACATCTATCTATAAGACAGGATAGGTAAGAGAAAGAAGGAGAAATAGTAAAATGTAATTATTTTGCAAGCTAAATGACTTATGAACC
Organism: Macroglossus sobrinus; assembly: GCA_004027375.1. Classification (NCBI taxonomy): domain Eukaryota; kingdom Metazoa; phylum Chordata; class Mammalia; order Chiroptera; family Pteropodidae; genus Macroglossus; species Macroglossus sobrinus. The sequence continues at coordinate 17,850 of PVKZ01003710.1, read as the reverse complement.
CTCAGATGTCCTAAGAATTTTTATAAACCTAAATTGTTAATATTTTATTAAACCCATATTCAGAAACGGTTAAAACGCCCATAAATCTACCTCTTTAAATGACTGTGAAAATTATAAAGAAGATTGCCAAAAGTCAAGCTTTTTTTTTTTTCCAAGTTTTCCATTAAAAATAATTTTTCTCAAAACATTACACTAGACTTCTGGATTTTCAAATAAATGTTCCCTAAATCTCATTTTTAATTATTATAAATACAGTAAAGGATTGAATCTTTCATTCAATTAAAACTTTCTACATCTTAGAGACATCATTTACAGTTGACCTTTTGCTATAAGATAATAAAACATTTTTTCCAAAGAGCTGCCTCTATTTGTGCTGAGTATCAATTTCTGATGAAATGGCCATCGTTCTATGTTCAGAATTACATTTGCTCTAGCTGTCATCCTTTTTATCCCAGCGTATTCATTTGCTCTTGCAAATCCATTTACCGAGCCCCTGCTTTGTGCCAAGCCCAGGGACTTGCCCTTGGGTGTAAGAGTGAAGAAGTCAATCAGGCTTGTGAGAGACCCATTTGGAGACCATAGAAAAAATGTATTGTAAGTGTTATAATATTCGCATTGTGCAAATTTTTATTTTATTTAAAAATGGAAAAAAATGGACTCTAATCTTAGACTTCTACTTGCTAACAATATCATTTTTGAGATATTCTTTAATCTGTCTCAGTCTTGGGCTCTTCTGTGTAAGAGAATAATGCCTCATTCATAGAAACATTTAACTTATTTAGGAAAAAAAAAACTAAACAATTATAGAAAATAAATTACTGTTTTATATCTTCCAAGCGTTAAACGAATACTCTAAAATATTCATATATTTGGAAAACATCTTCCAAAGTGATAACTTTGATGCCAGGATACCATGGTAATGGAGAAGGCCAGTTCATGCACTCAGCAGGCCAATCTCTGTGATAGTGAATATGTACACAAAGAATTCTTCTAAGAGTTGAGTAATTTCTTTGATAAGAATATGGGTATCGATGCCAATTGGTAATGAATAAATTTTGTTGGGTATTCTCTGTTTTTTAGGGGAAGCAACTGACTTATTTAGTTATTTAACCCAGACTTAAGGTAGACATAAATCTTTAATACATTTCAGCTCCCTAAATTCAGACACGTGACTAAAATAAAGTTTTGTGTTTCTACAATGCTTCGTAGGCTTTAATAATGTCTGCCCTCATTATGTTATTTGATCCCAAATATCTGCGACCTAGTAGAGAATCTCACTAGCATGAAGTCATATGTTCCACACATACAGCCAACAGGTGCCAGGGGCAAAGACTGGCTTCAGGACCCCTCAGTCTAGATCCGGGGTTTTCCATATCACAACATGTTGTCTATTTATGTAAAAACAATGCCCACTGCACCAGAGGAGCAGGTGATGCTAATGCATGATACGGGCTTGAGGGAAAGAAAACTTACATTTATCGAACATTTATGTATGTATGATGATTTTGTTCATTTGTACCCTACTTCCCTTAGTAAGAAAAAAAAATACAAGAGTGGTAATATTATTTCTCTATTAGGGAATTGAGGTTGGAAAAATTCAGGTAACTTGCCTAAGATTCTAGAAGATTCTAGTGAAGGCACAAGTCTGGTTTTGATCCTTGGTCGGATGGATTACCAAACCTTTACTTCTATTATTTCACATTATTTACTCTTCTAACACAGAAGTCAATGAAAATAAAATAAGATGGATTTATTAATACTTATGCATATTCACTTTTTAAAATTCTTCTCCAGAGGTGTTTCGATTCCAGCTCTTCTATAGAATAACTGTTATCTTTCTTAAAACAGTTGTATGATGCCTTAAAAGAAGTCTATTATTCCTACATTTACAAATCTCTATATATCTATATCTATATGCCTAGACTAAAAGTCTGAAAAACTGAAGAATTATATTTTCTGTATTAATGAATAGAACCAAGCAATTTGAGTACTTAACTACCAGTGAAAGACTAAAAATTTGAAACCAAATTAATTCCTAAATTAGAATGAAAAATCAAGTATGACCGCTGATTAAATTATTAATTTTTTAGCTACTGAACATCATAATTTATTAGAGTATGGGTACCAAGGTCACAATAACCTCCCTTAAAATATAACCATAATAACTTGTATTAGGTAACATAAAATATAAGGTAACATCTAACAACTTTTACACATTTATACACATTATGAAGTCTGAACTGCTCCTGACCCTCTCAAACAAATGGTCCATTATTGAGTTCAGTGTTTGGAAAATGTCTTTGAAATACACATATCATCACAAAATTGATGGCCTGGTATTGAGATAAGGAGTGAGGATGAGAGACATAACATTTCATGAGTGCAAGGGCTCTGTGGAAGGCTATACTTGAATAACCTCATTTAGAGGCAGAAATGGAAAAGATACACGGCTGTAGGCTTTGCAAAAAAATTTTTTTTCTTATGGAAAAGTATTCTATTAGGTATTATCACTACGGGTTTACTTGTTCTCTCTTATCTGTCCCTTCTTGTCTAAGTCTGAATCAGAGTGATTAAGGAACTGGGCATGAAATATCAATTTCTGAGTCTTCTTCTCAGACTTAAGACAGACTGTACATGTAATGACACTAACTGAAGGACACAGCTCTCAGATCACTGGACTCCCTTTGCCATGAATTAAAACGCATGCTCACCATAAAAGTTTATCACTTACATTTAGTGAATTGGTTCACCAGGAAATAATGACCTCTGGAGATTTCAGAGCTGCACTTTCTGCCAGATGCTTTTCCTACAGGATAAATCTATACATTTAAATTTCAATCATTTGAACACAAGGCTCTGTTATTGCCATTAACACGAGACACTCCCCTATTTAACTGGTAATCATTTGCAAACTTCAATGTAGTTTTCTTGGCTCTATATTTCACACCATTTTTGTTTCTGTTACTGCTGTTTATTTATGACATTCATTTTCCTTGTCATGTATAATCAATATTTCCTTTGCTTTTGGTGGAAGCATTGTGTGATAGAACACTTACATACATTTTAATATTTTTGTTTCTTAATCACTCCCAGGTTGAAATGTAAACTGAAACTTCTTTTGAAGACCACAATTTCTATTGCCTTTGGGATGTTAAAGTTTAGTGTTAGAAATTATGTGATTGGCCTCTCCCACTTTTTATCAGAGTTCTTATAGAAATAAAGTATTATATATTCTTATCACATTAACAAGTTTTTTCAAACTTATTTTAATAAATTCTGGCCCACACAGCCAGGATTGTTTTAATTTCTACCACTATAAATTAGTTTTAAAACTTCATATAAATAGAAACAGATTCTTTGCTCAATGTAATATTTGTGAGACTCATTCATGTTGGTGTATGTTTCAGGATTTTCTTCGCTTTTAATTGCCAAGTAGTATTCCACATTATAAATATTATAAATCTACAGCAAATATCTTGTTGATGATATTTGAGTTATTTCCAGTTTGGGGCTTTTAGAAAGAGACCTTATATCATGTAGTACAAATCTTTTTGTAAAATGATATTTTCATTTGTCAAGTATATTATAGAAGTAGAAATCTTTTCCAAAGTCTTATGTCCTTTTCCTTTCACATTATTAATGTGAGAAAATTTAAGTTGTCCTATATCCTTTGTGACATAGCGTGCTGTCAGTATGTATGAATGTATGTATGTATGCAGGTATGTATGTATGCATATAAGCATTTATGCCATTCTAACAGGTCTAGAACAGCAGCTCACAGGATTTGGCTCACTGGCTAGAGTGCTATTAACCCTATTCTAAAAGGTAACATTTTAAACCATAAATAATAACACCATATCATGATGTATATTTTATTTATATAAATTTCATTATGTATATTATATGTTTTATATATATATATATATATATATATATATATAGAGAGAGAGAGAGAGAGAGAGAGAGAGAGAGCACGTGTGCATGTAAAACATATAACAACATGTACACAAAGGATGAGAAAAAATTGTAAATCCAATGTTATGAGTTCCTTAAACTACATGTGAAATAGCAAATCATTCTCTGGATCCCAGTTTTCTCTCTTTATATCACTATCAGCCTCTCTCCTAGTTTCTTGTATAAAGTTGCATTCATCTCGCATAGTTGAAAGGCTAAAAAGTAGCATATAAATATACATTTAGCCTTGCAACTCAAAAATGAAGAATAAACTAAATTGTTCAGGTAAAAATGAAGAGAAATCTTGGTGGTTCTATCATCTATTTTTATCAAAGAGAAAGTTTAAGAATCATAGTCATCTAAAAAGATTTTTTTAAATGCAAATATCACAGACACACAAACTCATGTAATTACACATGCACACACTTCCACAAACTAAGAAAAGAATGAGGATTCATGGATAGTATATTTTAAAAGACATGAAGCACAACATTCAAAATATTGAGAAACTCACTTAAAAATTAAAAAAAATAAATACCTTAGGAAATATAAAAACTATTTAAAATATAATTACTTTTCCCTTTCAGGAAAATTAAAAGATTAACACAAATATTTGAGTAAGAATGAATAAAGAAAACACATGAGACAAAAAGAAAAACAAAGAAATGGATAGAGCTAAGTATATAAATTAAAAAATAAATTTAAAGCTATTGCTGAACTCACTGGAAATTTAATGCTATTGCTGAATTCACAGTGTAAAAAAATGTAAAGCAATAATCTGGGGGAGAAGCTTGTGTAAACCACACCAATTACAAAGAAATGTACAAGGTGACTGAAGTGATTAGAGAAAAAATGAGAGAAATGGAAGAGAGACAATGGAGTCCTTTAAACAGCAATGATTGGTATAAATTTAAATGTATCAAATGAAATGTTAAAATTATATCAATATGAAAGTATACATTATTGAAATGAAGACATGGATTTATAGGTAGGGATTCTACTCTATTAATATATATAGTAATATATATTTATTATATTATATTATATTATATTATATTATATTATATTATATTATATTATATTATATTATATTATATTATATTATATTCCAAGAAAACATAATTAACAACCACTGCAACATAGAGAGTGATAGAGTCAATTGGACTTCCTAGTAAAAAGTACAAAATTATATACTCCAAGAAATGTCGCAGTTCACTTAAAAGGAGAAAAATAAGTGGCCTCAAAATTACTTGTAATTAATAAAGCAATAAAAAGAAAATAAATATCTGGAATCTTTAGAGGGGAATAAGGTGTATGACCTTAAATTTTTATATCCCATCAAATTTTGTTAGTGAACAAAAAGGCAAGAAAAAGATATTATCAGTTGCATAAAATCTCAGGAATTTTATTATACATATAGCTTGACTGAAACATTGACCTGAAAATGTAATCCTATTATAATATATAAAATAAAGTAAAGAACACATGCATTTGCAAATAAAGACAGTTTGTTATAAGATTTAAATCTGCATAATTATAGAATTAAATGTAATTCAGTGAGATTATTATGGTCACAAAGCAGAATGCTTATGATATATGTATGAAAGTTTGCATAGTGCACAAATGAAGATTGAATTAAAATAAGTATAGCCTACATATTTTTTTCAGTGCTTCCAAGATGCCAGGCAGTATCACAAGATGTTAAAAAAAATACAGAAAATAGATGAGATTTTGGGCCTGAGGAAAGAAAATAAAGTCCTCAGAGTGGACTTTATTTGAAAGAAATAGGAAAAAAGAATATTTACATGGAGTCTAGCTAAATTTAATAAAATGGTTACATGGTTTTCCTAGATGTGGAGACCTGCATATTTTCCTTGATCTGTTTAATTCAGTTCTTCCAGGAACCCACATCTGGTACTTAAGATACCAAGGTAATTTCATTCATAACAAAATCTGAACACTACTCTTCTTAATAGATGGGTAAGTTAATAGGTAACTGAGGTGAGTCGTAGGAAATGACAGAGGACTATGTCATATAAGCATCCAGGATACTGTAGCCACCGAGATAGTGAAACAATAGCCTTTGAACTAGAACTTGAGCTATGGGAAGGATTTGTGTAGTTTGTGAAAGATACACTTTTCTTTATGTGGAATTCAAGAAGTAAAACAAACAGTTCAGCTAAATAATAGCTATGTAAAGAAAACGTGTTTCATCTTTTCTGTTGTCACAACTAACCTTTTCTTTCCTTAAGACTGTATTTGTTTATCTCATTAGTAAGATGAGCTGATGATAATGGGTGAACATTTTATGAATGTGTCTGAATTTTAAATTTCTTGACCTAGCATGAACCCAATCTCTTGCAATAATCTTATGTTGATACTTGCTTTTAATATGTAAAGCATTCTTTAATTTTACAAAAGTTTTATTTTCTTTAAAAAAGTATAAATATGAAATAAATCATGGTTTTGACACTACCTTGGGGGGATTAACTGAAGAATATGCAGTAAAAATTTCATTAAATGCAAAACACAGAAGAGTAACTAAAAATTAGTAAGATGTAGTTCTGTCTAATTAGCCATGGGTAAAACATGTACAACTAGATGTTCTTATATGATCCTAGATATAATTTTCTTTATGATGGTGGGCCATAAGACTGGAAATACATAACATAATCTGTGTGAGACATTACATCTCAAGTCTTCTAAATACAATGAATTTTAACTTGCATGTTAGCTTTGATCAATAACTGCTAATTAAACAGAAGATGCCATAGAAAACATGTGTTCTGACTTGTGTAATAAATTATAGTTTATTTTGGCACAAGAAAACAAATAGCTCTCTCTGAAGCAAGAATTAATCCATAAACAAGACTGCACACAGCCTTTTCAGAAATGAGTAAATTTCATAGCTCTATTTATTGGTAATTCGCCAGCACTTTCCATAGTTTGTATGAGACGAAGATTGCAAATTCTATAGAAAAGTAAAAGGGGCCAGAATAACAGATGGAGGGTTAGAAGCATAAAGCAATTTTTCAAAGGAGAACTGGAAACGCTAATGTTTTACAAGCAATAAATTTTTATTTGTCACATGACATCCCTTGTAACATGTCTCAAATACCAATGCTAGAAGGATTTATACTGTTAACCAAATTTCTATTTTCAATAAAAGTTTATAACTAAAGTACAATATGAACATGTAAAGTGTCATGATAAACACATGATTACTTTGTTCTTGTAAAGCAGAAGTGTTAAATATTCTTTATATTTTATGCTCTAGAGAGCGCAAAAGGTTTGGTATATGTATTTATAAACAGTTCATTGCATTTAACTTCTCACTTTAGGTAGCAACTGTTCCCTTAAATTTTCTTGAGAGACAAGAATCATTATTATCTTTTTCCATGTTTGCTGAATCCTTGTATGTTATTGGTTTCCTGTAACACCCATGACATTCTGCCATTAATAAAAGCTTTATTAGCGATGAAAAAGAAAATCTCTCCTCTTTTACCTGCTCCAACCAAAACGAGTAGAAAATATCCTTCCAATGATCCCATCGAGGTCAACAAGTAAAGTTGGATGGGTGCAGTGGGGCTTATATTTGTGGGTGGGTGGAGTTCTTACATGAACAAATTGGGTTGATAAACATTTGTTTAAGATTTGGAGAAAGCACACTTTTAGCAAGAGATCTAGACTACATTCAGAAAGACTATAATAATTGACTCAAAGTGTAGAAATAGATCTTTGGAAGAAATAAAAGAAAAGTACGTGAGATGTGTTTCAGGTTTGTGGAAATATGGCAAAGGTATACTTTGTAGCCATGCTCTTCAATCTTTTGCCAAGACGTAACTATATGCACAGATATGAAGGGCAATTGCCTGGAGCTCGAACTACAGCCACCAAAGAGTCAAAAGGCAAGTGGCCCCCAGAGACGAAACTAAATAACCATCATAGAACTTGTTTCAGTCAATTAACTTAGTAGGATTTTATACTGTCTGCCCCAAACCCTATTTTTAGATGTCTAGGCAAGTGTATTCGCTAATGATAGACAAAATTTATTTTTGACAAAGTTTTTCCATTTTGTCATATCTGGTTTTTTGTTGTTATGCAAAAATTACTATCCATGCTTCTCAGTGGAATAAAAACCAAGTTAGAAGTTATTTCTGTGATGTAATCAGAACAACTATTATGTTTCTTGTTACCTCAACACAGATTTCAGCTCATTTTGAAATGTCTTGCCCACAAAAATGAAAAAAAAATTCAAAAATCAAAAATTTTTTACTTCTTTATCACATCTTTAATAATATAGCCAGGGGTTTAGACTTGTGAAAATAGCTTTGGCTTTAAAAAATAAAAAGAATAAGTTCTCTTTTTTTCATATCATAGAAAATAAACAAGAAATCCAGTGATAACTCACAGATTAAAATTTAATCGAGCTACAGTAATTTTAGATTTAGGAAGCGTTGTCTCCTCACCTAGCATCATTTTCTCTTGTATACGGAGGAGCAGGAAGCCAGCCCGGTACATCACATGTACTCAACACTCTGGTCCAGGACTGTGATATCTAGCTATTCTGTCAAACTACTAAGCTGCAGAAAGCAAAGTACTTTTTCCTCTTAGTTTCACCAAATGTCTCTATGCATTTCGCAGGCTTTGCTTCTTTCTTATGCATCAAGGTCTATTCTGTGTTTTGAGCCTAGGAGAGCATCACTTGTGAGGGGCGGGAGGGGCTGGCTGGTCAGCATTTTGATGACTTGTCTGATTCAGTAGTACTGATGCTGCTAAATGCATTTGCCACAAGAGGGCACAAGGACTTGTGAAACTGATTCTCTGTAACTATAATGTCTTGCTTCAAACTGACTGGAAGAGGGAGGGATGGGAAGAGAAAAAGAGAGAAAGCAGAGAATATTTTTAAAACAATTAAACTCCAGCTATTTAAAATTCCAGCATTGCAGGCAAGCTGATAGAAATTGAAAGTATGTCTATTCATCAGGCTAGGGAAACATAAATTCTGCACAGATTTGAGATGTTTAGGAAAATTTATCATAAACACATTTACTAATAAATATTTGATATGCTTTGACATCCTGAAAATGTTTTCATGTGATTACCATGAAGATATACTTTTGGTCTAGAAGCACAACTAGAATAATCTTTTGTTTTCTTCCTATCTCACGTGCCCTTCAGTATAAAAGTCAATTTTTATCTTTCCTGGGAATTTTTTACTTGATTGTATCTGCCCTAAGAATTATTTTCTTCCTCCTCGTGAGCATCAGTAATTTCATTATCCATCTGTTCATCTAACCCATATGGTAAGTGCTTGCTGTATCAGACACGCTGCAGGAATAGGGAGAGACTTAAGACATAAACCTTGAGTTGAAGGAACTTGGAAACTAGAAGCCGTGATAGAAAAGTACTTTAAAAAAAAAATGTTCCTTAACAAGAGTCACAAGAGTTTGGGTAATTTCCCCCAAATCACACCAAGATCATGTTGACTCCTAAACCAGATGGCATTGGTCTGACTTCGAAACATTTCTACAAGAACATAGATTTTTAATTCCTTCACAGCCTTTACAGAATAACAACAGATCTTCATGTCATATGTAATCAATGCAACTGAAACTTACTGCCAATTCACTAATATATACAATTATTTGATTTAATCACATCTACACACGCACACACACAAAAATGGGGGGGGGATCTCACTTATTACAAGTGACAAAATCCTCTTTTTCTCTTGATGTAAGACATAACCATGTCCAAGACTTTTAAGAAATATAAAATTGGCAAATTGATTTATGTAAAATGAAACCATTAATTAACATTCAGAAAGTATTTTGTTCACCTACTTTGTGTGAGCTATGTTATGAGGACAAACTTGAGAGCCAGTGACATCAACATAGTGGTCAGCTACCAGGTAGAGGATGTGTGTTAGAACTGTTTGATGGCTTTGGAAGAAACTGGTGAAAAGGGTTGGAGCAAAGAATTCCAAGAATATCCCGTGTGTACAAGAGCATGGAGATGAGAACTTAAAATGAGTGATGCTATATTTGGGCATTCCGTAAACGCTACTTCCAACGACCATTATTAAGCGACCATGCATAACATGAGGTCCATGGAGCAGAGTATATATAAAGGTGCTAGAATATTTCGATACTGATTTTAGGGTTTATGGGAGAAATATAAGCAGGTGTTAAATTATTTCAAGCTGAGAAATGGCTTGAAATGGCTTGAATGTAGGGAAGCAGCTGAAAGCTAGTCAGGACGTGCATTACAGCTATGTGGCAGGAATGATTGTCATTCTCGCTCAATACAATCCATGTGTTCTGTCTAAAAGGTGAAATGTCTTGAATATATTACGGGCTCTATTTGCAACTACAGGACATGTTGGCTAATATAATCAATTCCCTGATAAAACAATCAAGAATTCATCATTATTGACATAGGTGAGTTGTTTAAAACAGAATGATTTTGTGATTCTTTAAAATTTATTCAAAAATCTATTCTAGTTCAGAGTTTTTTTAAATACTGAAAGTTGAAATATTATAACTAACCCTTGCGCTGTTTAAATTAAAAAAACATGTACATGATCTCAGATATTTTATATAAGTAAATAATTATAAATAATATTCAAATATTCTTAATTTTACTCCCCAGTTCTATATTACACTCACCCTACCTAGAGGAAATTTTTTTCTCATGAATTTCTGTTTTTTTAAATGTATAATTTTGAAACAAAAATGGATAGAATTACAGGTATAAATTTCTATAGTAGTTCTCGTCTTTCCTAATTTTTATTCCTCTCTACTCCCTTCCTTCCTCTCATCCACTCATCACTCTGCATTTTTATTATCCTCATCCAGTTTTTATCTTGTTTTTAAACTTTTAAAACATGGTTTTTTATTTTTCTTTTACCCATTTCATTTTTATTTTATCAATTTCTTCATTAAGCTTAACATCTTTTTCTTCAAGTGTCTTAAGTTTTCATAAAGCATGTGAAGGTCAATATTTGTGTCTAAATACAAATTTTGATATGACGTATGCTCATTTGTTGTTAAGCATATGATAAATTCTGATTTCCAATGTGATTGTCTTTTTTGTTTCAAACTGTTTCTATGGCACATCACACAAATGTAGAAAAATATACACTAAGAATTGAAAACTTTACCAAATGAATACCTGAAAAACTGCAACACAGGTCAAACTAAAACAATGTACCCCCAAAGTCTTCTGTTTTGCTCCCAGACATTAATGCTCTCTCACTGTGAGATAACCATTGTCTTATTTGGGCATCACTAGTCTTTCTGCATTACTTATCATCTAATCGTCTACTCTTAGACACAACGGTTTTTATTTCTCTCACTCTGCACTGTGTTGTGGGATTAGTCATGTTGAATGGAGCTGCAGTTCATTCATTTTCATGCAGTATGTTGCCATATTCAACACATTCAACACAATTGTTTATATTTATTCTACCATTGGTGGGTCATTTCCAGAGCTGATTTATCATAACAATAGCACTGAAAACATTCTTTTAAATGCCTTTTTGTGTACATGGATGCAAGTTTCTTTTAGAATTAAAACTGCAGCATCATAAAAAATATTTATCTTCAAATAGAGAAAATAATACTTTCTTCGTTTTTTTTTTTTTAACAATTTACACTCCCTACCAAAGTTTACAAGTCACTTTTGTTCTGCATTTTTTCTAACCATTAGTATTATCAAGTTTCTCAACAATTTTATTTCTAGCCTTCTGTTGGAGAAATAGTGTAATCTCACTGTAGTCTTAATATTTGTTTTCCTAATGACTTTGAAGCACCTCTGCATGTATTTATTGATTATTTGTACATCCTCATTTGTGAACTGCTAATCAATTGCCATAAGCATATTTTCTTAGTGATTTAAAAGATTTGTTACATATTATGGATACAATTTTTGTCAATTTATTTGTCAATTTATTCTTTTAGTAAGTGCTTGTCTTTTTATTGAATTAATGATATTTTTCAGCAGAAAATATTCTATCATCAAAATTTATCACTATTTACTTTCTTAATGATTTTTTATGACCTGTTTAAGAAATGTCTCTGTTCAGAAGTTTTAAAGAATTCTTTTGTGTTATCATTTGAAACTTTTTTTTTTCACTTTAACATTCAGATCTACAACCCACTGGAATTAATTTTTGTACAAACTGTGGATATAAATACATTCATGAATACCAAATATTACAAACTCTGGGTCTTTTTCTCTATTCTCTTGGGTTACTTTATATATATATATACACACACATGTATATATGTACATATATATCTATGTATTTATATATAAATATAAATACACACACACACACACACACACACACACACACACAAATCAAATGCCCATACATGTATGGGTGTCTCTGAGCTCATTATTTTATTCCACTGGTCTAGTTCCCTCTTTCTGTACTCACTGTCTTAAGTCTAGTAACTTTACAATGTCCTACTGTCCAGGATAGCAAGTTTTCCCACCTTGTTTTTTAAAATTATCTAGAATATTCTTGGTCCTCCAAATTTTCTGTGATTTCTAGAATCAGCTTGGGAAGATCAACATATCATATTAGAGTGGTGATTAGGTGAACCTTATAGAATTTGAATAGAATGACATTATGATATCGAGCCTTCTGACATGTTAAAATGGCATATTCCTCTATTTAAGTAGGTTTTTTTTTTTTTTTTTAATTTTGAGGGAGGTTGTCAGACAGGGACTAGGAAGGAGTAAATCTACCTTAGACACAAAAATTTTGCTTATATCTGATTTATTCTGATAATTATCCACAGATGGCCTAAAAACATTCTAGGGTTCACATAAAAAAATAAATCCAAACAATTTATATTTAAAGATATAATCAAAAACAAGTTTCTGAAATTTAAAAAATCTCTCACAGCCACATAATTAAGGGCACACTGTGTGTTGGGGAGCACCAAACGATGAGAAAATTCTAGCTAAGTTACCTTCATTTTAGGCAGAGCTGTGGTAAGCTGTCTGAAGTCACCTTACTATAGATGACGTTATTAACATGTAGTTTTAACAAAAAAAAGGAATCCCAGGAGTGATGGTAAAAAAAACGAGCTTCCATGTAACGGGAAAGCAGATGTGTGGAGACAGATGTGTGTGGAGAGCCGCCTTACCTGTGACAAGAATGCTGAGGTAACATGTACTGAAATTGGAAATTAAACCATATTTATGCCAACATGAGCTCAGTACATGGAGTAACATGTACTGAAATTGGAAATTAAACCATATTTATGCCAACATGAGCTGAGTCATGGAGAAGGGGACACCATCTATGGGGTGCTAATTCTTCTGTGTCTGAAGGTGAGTATATGAGAGTCCGTGTACTCCAGGGGCCAATTTTATGGCAAATCTCATTTTCCATGAGGAAAATAAATCTTAGCTATGTCATACTGAAAGGGTTACATAAATATTAAGCATACATTTTATTATACGAGTATTTAATTTTCTCTGAATTTCTAGACATAGCGGGAGACGAGATCACTAATTATAAAATTCAATACAAAAATGATGTTAAATTCAATTGCTTTATGATACGGGTTAACTTTTTTTACATTAGTATCCAATTTTTAAAAGTTACCAGTGTCCAAACTCAAAAATCTATTAAGCTATAACATACTTTAAAAGTTATAAGCAAGTTAAATAAAGATGTTATCTTTCTATCTAGGATGATTTTTGAATGATGTATTGACTGTCTAAAATTCATAATCCACGACCTTGGTTTCTGAACAAAAGACAGAGAAATGATACTATTTTCATATTCCTTTAAGATTTCAATCTCTTATAGCAAAAGTTTAACTTGAATGTGTATTTTGGGTGTCAAATGATCTCATCTAAAATGGTACAAGATTATATACAGTATATCTATGAAGCAGAATGGGGTAAAAGCTAAAAAAATTACTGCTAGTGACTGTAACGAGTTGCTATTTCTTAATATATCAGTTGACATTTGTGTGCAGAATTCATGCATTTCTAATAGTCCCCACAAAATGTCAGCCGGTTCAGGAACAGTAAGCTGGCAGAGAACAGTCTTCCGCAGCCAATACGGTGGCCCAGGACTGTCTCGTTGCCAAGCCGTGGCCCCGATGACGTGTCACACGCAACTTCTCTCAGTAAGTACAGACAAACTCTGAATGTCACCCACTATTCTCCTCGCCACACTTTCCCCCAAAATTGAACATGAAGGTCTATTTTTTTTTCAAACCCTCTGGATTCTAATGACAAAGTCAAAATAAATTTTGAAATGTTATTTTCATTGAAGGAGACTTTTAAAATTGCAATTAAATAAGCCCACTTCATTATTAAATGAAACCACTCATTTGCCTGTAAAATATTCTTTCTTTTTCTTCCTCACCCATCAATTCTTGGCACATATACACTCAGCTGCTTTATAGACTGTAAAGGGTTTTCTACAGGGAAGAAAAGTTGAAACCCTATAAAAATGCAAAACTTGTTTTCAAACAGCAGATTTAAGATCAATCATTTATTTTTGTTTTAAGCTCAATTTTTATGTAGTTAAATCTAAACATCCTTGAGAAACTGTCCTGGTGCCCCTGGCCAGGATAACAACTAAGATGAGGTCCTTCTAATCTCTTGGCAGCGACATGGAATGCTACTTAGGCATAGAGACTCAAGGGCCATCCTGTCTGAGCTATGTCTCAATTTTGTTTCTTGCAAAATGTGTGATCCTGCTTTGTCATTTAACCTTTTGTACTTGAAGTCTCCTATCTGAAAAATGTGAGTGGTATTTTTAGTGTACAGTTGACGGTTTGGTTGTGAAGATGAAATGAGTTTATAGATATAACGTTCATTAAACAGTGTCTGGCCTATAGTTAGACAATATAAGTCTATGCTTTTATGAGCATCACCTGTGCTTTCTCTTTCTGGACTTATAAATTATTATCATTTTGTACTTTTTACAGGCTTGTTATACATTTAGTTACAGATATTGGGAGGAGAGAAACAACACTTTAGTCGTGGATCTTTCATAGTACTTGACATATATTCAAGCATATTAAGTCTTAACCAAAAAAAAAAAAAAACAAGACTACAACGATGTACAACTTAATGACATATGCCTGCCAAATTAGATAATTTGTCCGGTTTAGCTGATGTATAGGTGTATTTTTATATAAAAATGTTTTTAAAACATGATTAGAACCCAAAAACAGAAGAGAGACATCTAATGTGAAAATTGTGAAAACATTTTTGCTATCTAGCACATGAGAACTAAATTTAGCTTTATACTCTTAGGTGTCCAATATAAAAGGAAAGTAATAGAAGCTTCTACCTTTGCATGATTTGAACAAATAGGAACATTTGTTCTTGACAGAGGGACAAAGTTGCTATTTCTTCCCTGATCTGAAGAAAAATCTATCATATGGAGAAAAAAAATCAGTGAGAAACATGTTACTTGACCCTAATTTTATAAAATACTGTGAACTATTTATCATTTGTTTATATATTAGATTTTAATAAAAGACCAGGGTATAATATGGGTTTGTAATTTAGTGAATATATGTTTTATGGGCTTTTAAGCATATGTTTCTGTATATTTTGGTCTTTGCTAATCTAACTTTAAGTTTAGAATTTTGATAAAATTATTACACTTCAACATCCATCTCTCCAAGTATAAATGTGACAAGATCGGAATAACAACTAAGACAAGATTGTGCTCTGTGGCATAAGCTGCCGCGTGTTGTGGGCTGAACAGGGACCCACAGTCATAGCAGGGCTGACTTTCTGTGACACACTCAAGGAAACTGTACTGAGGGCAGATAAATGCCCTTGAAGAGGCCCTGAGTATTTTCTCCAGCAAATAATGCAAATCCATGCAAGTAGTTAATACATAGTATTTTATAAAACAAAACAAAACAAAACAAAAAACAAAACTAAAGTGACAGCACAACCAACACACTTGAACAAGCTTGAACAACCCCCATAATACTTAGCTGCTTGATCTGTATGAAAGTGTTTGGGAAAGATTAAATGGATAACAGATTTAAATCTCAGTCCGTAGTTCAATATCAGACATATGGTAAATCAGAAGGAAAAAAGTACTGATTTCCCCTTATCCCAAACTTCTTATTATTTATTTTGAAAAATCCAAGTATCGCTTACTGGAAAGAAGTCTATAGAATATCATAAAGGACACCCCGATAATAGCGTCTTCCTTCCTTCCTTCCGTACTCCCTCCCTCCCTCCCTCCCTCCTAATTTCTTTCCTCCCTTCCTCCCCCTTCCTTCCTTCCTCCCTCCCTTCCTTCCTTCCTTCCTTCCTTCCTTCCTTCCTTCCTTCCTTCCTTCCTTCCTTCTGTCCTTCCTTTCTTTTTTTGGTGTATCCATTGTTTGTGTAAATGGCAGGCATTTTCAATCTTGGGACTTTAAGAGATAACATTCTATTGAATGGAAGAAAAAATTCGATTTGCAGGCCAGCATATTTTATGCAGATATATGAGAACTAAACTGCCCATATTCATGTGTCACTTGATTTTCAAAACAAGAAAAGAGCAGAGGACAGAAAGCACGTCAAATTACAGTCATGAGCAGAGGAATTAATTTTTATGCAAAAGCTAAATATCCTCATAGTCTTCAAGGGTAAATAAGAGGGTATTTCATCAGGACTGAACACGGAGCTGTAAGAACCTAAATGTGGTGATTGACGGGAAATCAATATAAGCAAGAAAGAAGAGAAAATGGTGCTAGTTAAGCCCCTTCTTAAACATTCTCTGATAATGCAACAAAATGTTTTATTTGTAGATCGAAATATAAACAACTAGAGATATTGGCCTCTTAGTTATTGAGAGGGGTGGACTTTTGCTTGTGAGAGCAGACCTGAGCAGCCTGGCTGTCCATTTTCAAAGTGCATATGTTCATCCCGTGGCCTACTTATGACAGCTGGTTGGTGACCCGGGTTGCAGCAGGCATCGTTTTGTTCAGCCCTCACTCAGCCTCCGCAACTGTCAACAGTGATGGCTGAGCTGAGTAATCCCTGCCCTCTAAGGACCCTGTGGGGGACTGTGAAGGGGACACATCCAGCCATGGACACGACGAAAAGCTGAGCTCTACGGAACGCATGCTGCTCTGTGATGATCTCAGAGGTCGTGCTTTTCCAGACAATTTTCTATGCAGGGTTTAGGATCTTGGTTTTCTAGAAATGCTAAAGATGGCAGTCATACAGCGTAACATCACATGACCAGTGTACCATGGAGGAGAACTTGTCCTGGGAGTGTGTTTTAGTTAGGTTAACATGAAACACGGGCTTTTAGTTTCTGTGATCCTGAAATTTGAGTTTAAACAGAACCTAGTTTGGTGTTGAGCTGATTTAATAGCCCATTGAGGAAGAGGAGACAATTTTCCCAGTCTTATTTACTTAAAAATGCAATTATAAGTCTTAAACATCTAGAGAGTTCATACATTCTATTGAGAGTAATCTCTTCCCAGAGCAAATGTTTGTGAATAAAATTTCTGAGTCAGAGGGTTTCTTGGAAAGCAGGAATTAGAAAGGGCAAGGGACCATGTTGAATTTTTCTTAGTATCCCACAGTTACACATTTTTTAAAAATTAAAAAAATACACACACACACACACACACACACACACACACATAAATACACACAAGCATTCCTTATGTTTTAGTAAGACTTCAGTAAGGTGATACTATTTGACCAGAAAACAACAAGCACACATGTATTTACATATTGCGATAGTGAAACAATCATAGCAAGATTATGCAGCAGTGGGTAGAGTGGGGATTATATGACAGAGACCTTGGTTTTAATCCCAGCTCTCTCACAGGGATGTGACTCCAGAAACTTGCTTAATCTCTGAGCTTCAAGATCTACAGTGTA
>PVKZ01003709.1:0-117979 GCA_004027375.1 Macroglossus sobrinus | reverse complement strand
GATTCTTTTTGTAAACTTGGGAAGAGGAATAATAATTTTTGTTTTGTAAGTTCTTGAGTTTTTGAGGCTTTTTACAGTCAAAGGGCTGCCATTTGAATGCTATGAATTTGATGCTGAACTATGAGAAGTTTCGTTAAGCTGAGAGCCAAGGCTAATTTTGAAGCAGTTCTAATACATTCTTGATTAAGCTGAGAGATTTGATTCCCCATCCTTCCTTTCATGCTTGAAGAATCTCAGAGTTCTTGACAAAGTAATGACTGCAATGCTGGCTGCAAGCAAAGGGAGCCTTCTTCAGATGGTCGGCATTACCTCTCAGATGCCAAAATCACTTTTTTTTTCCTTAGAAAGTTTATCATTTAGAATTATTAAGACCTTTTCCATTCTTTGTTAGAAGAATAGGTCACATATTTTTATGGAGGTCTTTCTTCCAATCAGTTCATACACCTTGATTGCTCACTGTCCCCAAAGATATAAACATATTCCATATTTAATTCATATGTACAAGTTAAGACTTATAATTTTATGGACCACACAGAATCTTTGTACAAGTTTTGGATCTAATCTCTGCTTTTGTACTAATTCCAAAAAAATCAATGAAGGCTGAAGGCATTTGGCAATAGAACTAACCAATTTAAAGTCTGTGCTTTAGCCTAGGACCAGAAAGACAATGTTTCATAAATATTTGAATATAGTGATTGGAACACCCCTGGTTAGATTTTTAAGTTGTAATTTGCTCTTAGACAAAGAACCATATCAGAGTCTTATTCTCCCATCAAAATCCATAAAGTGATGCATAATTAGCTTCACCTGAAAAGAAATTAAATTCCAAGAGTGCATTACCCTATGAATACTTGGCAAAGTGATTGATGCCCGTGTTATAGATGAATCCAGTTGTAACCCCAAAATACCCTTATATTCATCTTTGGTTCAGTTACTATACTATCAGGAAAATCGCCCAGATTCTTAGACAGCGAGCAAACAGGGCCCAGTGGCAACTAATACCCTCTTTGCCATCCAAGTGGCTGTTTCTATTCACTGTCATACTCTTCCCACTAAATTGCTCCCATCACTGTCGTAGATCCAGTTCCTGTCCTTTAAGGCATCCAACAGGTAGTCTGTTGTCTCTGTTGGGTTCTCTTGAGTGTAGATCTTGAAACAAATTTCAAGTGCAAGTAATTTATTTGGAGAAGAGAGACAGGGGAGGGAAGGAAACCAATAAAAAAATGTGAGATCAAGTAAATTATCACCATGGGCAATTAGAGCTTAATCCTATTGGGAAATTCTGGGAGTAATTATAAAACTACCCCTCAGAGGTAGCCCGTCGAAGTGACAAGGGAGTTGGGGTAGTTATATGCCACCCTGGTCAGTCACTGGATGAGGACTGCATAAGCCCAGAGGTGGGAGGCTTTAATTCTCCAGCGCCTCTGGCCTGCCACAGCAAGCAAAAGTTGGCTTCAGCAGTAGAGGATGCTCTCTGGCTAAAAGATGTCAAGGCTGGCAGTTGGATGTCAGGCAGCCAGCCATAGAAATGCAAAGTCTTAGGGAAATATGAGAGAGCATTGGCCTGTCTGGTTCATCCTGTTGAGAAACAACTTCACTCTCTACCAGCACCAAAGGCAGCACACACATTCCACATCCCTGAGATGGCCTAGTCAATGTTCTTCCACCAAGAAGAGACATAACTTTTTCATGGCTTGTCTTTAGAAATAAAAACAAAAGCAAAAACATTAAAAAATCCATCTTCTCCTTCTCCTGTATGCAATTTGTCATCTGGATTTGAGATAGAAATTCACCTAACTTCCCAGGCCCAGCTCGATGTCGGACAGAGGAGAAACCAGAAGAATAAGAGCGTGGGAATCTGGGCCTAATGGAACAGAACATCCAGGGAGGAAGCTGGCTGTCAGCATTCGGCAGGTGGATACTTCTGTTCGCAGGAGGAAGCCTGCACATGCAAGTGAAGAGTTGTGGCATTAGATCTGACGATCGGTAACAGATGGAGAGTCACATCGTCAAGCAGTTGGCATTGACAAGAGCCAACAGGAAGTGGCAGGTACCGACCCTTGGCAAAGGCCATGGGAAGAGGTCCAACCTGCAGGTGCTGGGCGTGGAGAGAAAGGAAGAGACGATTCTTCAGCAATTTGTGAGGACAGAGCATAGGTGTGTAATGGCAACATAGGGGTTGGAAGAAGAAGCTTGGGGTTTACGGGAATCGTTCAAGTACTAGCATAAACTAAATGAATAGGCAGGGCACCAAGTCAATGACGCAAGCACAGGAAGCCCTGTCATTTTAGTCAGTACTTTGGGTTGTAAATGGCAAAAGATTTTTTAAAGAAAAAAATAGAAAGTTTGTGTTGGGTGTGTATGAGAGAGGAATGAATCAGTTATCCAATGCTGCATAACAAGCCACCATAGAACTTACTGGCTTAAAACGACAGTCATTAGCAATTAGGTCAGCAATTAGCCAGGCTCAGTGGGATGACTCTTCTGTTCTCACCTGGGTTGATTCATGTGTCAGCTGGCAGGTCATCTGGAGACTGGTCGGTCCAGGAAGTATAAGCTAAGATGCTTCTACAGGGTGTATATGATCTATGCTCTGTATATCTTTCATTTACCAGATGACTAGCCTGAATCATTTTATATATTTATGGAAAGGTTCCCAGCAGGAAGACAGGGCAAACCCCAAAGCACAAATGCTTTTTAACCCTCTACTTGCTTCATGTTTGCTAATGTCTCATTGGCCAACAATAGCTGTCTAACTACACCCAGATTCAAGGAGTGGATAGATCCCACCTTTTGGTGGACTTTATGGCCACATTTTGCAATCTATTGGAGGACGGAAGCGAAGGACACACAGAATCAGGAATACCATAATGATAGGACACCTTGTGTGCTTCTCACCTTTTTTATTCTCTCTCTATGAACTTTAGTCTTAGGCCAGCTGTTGTGACAAGAGAGGTGCTCTGGTCGCTTTCAGCTCTTCAGCTCACGTCCTCACTGTATCATAACCTGAGAAGCAAATACTCTCTTGTTTTAGGCCCAATTAAGAAAATTCTGAGAATAAATGTGATTGGCCTGACCCACACGTTCAGGGATGAAGATGGGTGGCTCCTCCCACAGATGGAAACCATACAGAGCCTGCTACCTCATAGCCCTTAGCTTAAGACAGTCCAGGGTCTAAATTGATTGAGTACTTACTATACCTCAGGTATATGTAAGGAAAAGAATGTTTTGACAAATATTTCTATCTTCCCAACAATTTGTGATGTAAAGTATTATTGTTCCCATTTTTTTCAGCAGAGAGTTGTGACCTTTTACCTCCAAGTGACAGGGTATGTAGTTTCCAGTAAGCTTCTTTCGAAGTCTTTTGTTTTCATAATCTTATCTTAAACATGAATATAGTCTCTGTATTCTTGGCATTTTTTTTTTACTTAGCTAAATAAACATTATAACTCTTATTGCACCTGCTTATAAAAGAAAGTTGCTATAAACATGATACTAGTCATAAAACAACTTCATTGACATTAGCAGGCACATGCGTTTGACTTGTTCACGTCTCATTGTAATATGATCCAACGAGGAGGAGAGGTGGGTTTCTCCTTTGGCATTTTCCCATAATCCCTCATCTCACTTCAAACCAGCCCTGCCAGACGGAGTGCAAACGCAGAGAGTGTATCAAAAACTGCAGGAGAAGATAAGATACCTACTTACATGCACCTCCTTACAGGGGCCAGACCTGTTCTACAAGCAGTAGATGCTTTGCTTCCTTGGGGAGCATTTCTCCACGTATTTTGTAAACTTTATCTGATATTTTAAAGCCATGTCCCCATATTTATTTTAATACAGAATTTGGTGCTACCTTTCTTAATTAATTTACTTTTCATTTCATGAGTGAAGGAAGATTATTGTAAATTTAAGTATATCTTATTACATATTTTAATGAAATCAAGCTATTCGATGTCCACCTCATGCTTTGAAATTTAACAGTAATGTGACACTGAAAGAACCAGCAGGAGGATCACATGGGATAGTAAAAAGAGCTAGGCTATGAGTGGATTGCATCCCTGTTTCCCACAACTCAGAACTCAGTCACATGATCGAAACCTGTTCACGTGGAAACTGGGAAATAATGATCTTCCTGTGTGTCCAGGAAGAAAAATAAACAGAATTTGATGGCCATAGAGTATTGTATCTGCCATACCAGTCTTATGTGTAGTAATAAAACAGTTAGCAATAACTGGTGTGTGCTTGCTATGCACTTATTATCTCAATAAAGCACATATGACTTTGAATTCTATCTTGCAGGTGAGGAAATTGAAGATTGGATTTGTTAAGGAACTTTTTCTCTCCCTGAATCAGTCATCTTATCCTCTGGTTGATTTGAAATGAATTGGCTTTTTCACAAAATTAAATTTGGCTTGTGGATAAGTTAGTAAACATTTCAAAGTACCATAATTCAGCTTTTCACATGGAGTGCTTTAATTGGCTACTTTTGGTGACTCGAACAACACAGATTTTCTTTTCCTTTAAAAAAAAATCTCACATGCTTAGTTCCAGGATGGATTAATTCTTTGGCATAACAGTGTCATCAAGAACCTGGTATTTCTCAGTTTTTCACTCTGCCATCCTCAGTGAGTCAGCTTACACTAGCATGTGGCTGCCCTCATCCGGGCATCACTTTCTCACTCTCCTAGAAGCCTACTTACAGATTCCCTTTATTATCTCATTGGTCCAAAGTGATCTGCATGCCCATGCCTAAACCAATCACTGGCAAAAGTCATGGGATCACCATGATTGGCTCTGACAATCTTAATTCACTCCTTGGGGTTGAGGAGAGTGTATCTCCCCAAATATATTGCTGCCCTAGATCTGACAATATTTAGGGAGGGAGCTGTTAGCAAAGACAAAGGGGCAATGGCTACAGGGTGGTCAACCAAGAGTGTCTATCAGATGTAATCTTACCTTTTAATAAATATTAGAAATGAGCAAGAAATTGAGAGCACAGGTTTGAATCAAAGGGCTTTGGAAATTATTTAATCCAACCCTCACTTTACAGATGGCTAATCTGAGTCTCAAACAAATTAATTGGTTTTTCCAAGTTGTGCAAGTAGACAAGGGTGCAAGTGAGTCTAAAAATGAATTTTCTCTTGGCCAGTTTAGTGTATACCTATAGATAGCATGGCTTAGTAGTCAACAGAATGTCGATCACGATATGATGGTACATTATACTTGCTTACTCCAGTTTCAGTTTTCACCCAATGACTTATGAACTCTTGAAGGGAAAAGAGCATCTTATCGAACGTTGAATCTCTAGTTCTTAGCATAGTGTCCTACATACAAGAACAGTACACTTCAAGTTTGTGTAGTGTTCAGTGATTGGATGCATTTAATTGCATTTAATTCACACCATAACCCTATAGATAGGTGAAGAAACTGACACAGAAGCTTCCCAAAAGTTAGTCACCAAGGCATCATGACAATAGCAAAGCTACAAAAACAAATGCTAAAATATACAGATAGAGGCAAAGCCTCAGAGAAATCTTTCTTACTGTTGCTGCTCATGTGTACATTTTTGACATATTTAAAGACCCAGCTTAGAGCAGTGGCATCTCATATTTTTTCTGCCGGAAGTGAAGATTTAAAAAAAATCAGAATTAAAATAAAGCCTGTGGCTAGAGATTATTGAGGAATTTTGTTCAATACTTTTCATAAAGATAATAGGCACACAGTGATGTGTACGAGATGAAAAGAAAATTACATTTTGACAACTGGAAGAAATCCCTAAAATGAGGAATGAAAAATGTGGCTGAGGAATTGGTTGGTGGTAGTTCCACTTCTCTCTTGCCTACTTGTTAGACCATTTCGATGCTCAATGACTTCACCCAGGACCACACTTGAGTGGCGATGACTATATTTTCCTTGGTTACTCTCACAGTGGGATGGAATTGTTCTAATGAGGCCCACTACATGATTTGGATACGTGGAATAAGATGCATCCTTAAACTCACAACCATCCCCCAAATTATAACCTATCTATTTGTCTTTGGTACCCTAAGTAGTACATGACTTTTATTCTTCCATGTCTAAGCTATCATTTGTTACCTTTCAGATTTTTTTAGGTTACCACTTTTTTTTAGATCAACCCTTCTAGTGTCTAATTCTCCATTCGAAGTTAGAATTACGAGACACACAATCCTCTTAACAGTTCTACAGAAATAATTTTGACCCTTCTCAACCTCATGTATTTCATTTTATGAGAATAGTATTGGGAGAAGACCAAATAGCAAGTAAAATTACAAAGTTATTCCTCTTTTATAGAAATGGTAAGCTAAACAAACAAACTAATAAAAATGTCAAAATATAGATGTGGTGGTGGTCTACTTCCGGGTCAGGAAGTAGAAGACCTAGATCTTATTTCCTGCCTCTGCCTCCTCCATCATTTAAATGTAGGGGAATGTTGACCCTTGTTTTCCTCTGCTAAAGAGTAAGGATTCGTATTCTACCTACCTCCTGGATTGTTGTGTAGATTGAAGGCATGGGTGAGATGAGACAATGCCATATAAACCCTAATTCACCAGGTAACAGTCAAGTTTTTTGTATATTATATCCAATCGTATTCTATCAAAATCATAGTGAGGAAGAAACCTCAAATATTTACCTATTATATCCTTTAAATCAGACATTATTCATATCATGCAAAAAAAAGAGACAGCTTTCTTTTCATTACTCTATTCCTATTTCACATCATCTTATTCTGCAAAATGGCCTGTGGAAACATATCTGAGGGAAATGCTGCTTTTTGAGTCTCCCTCTCAGTGAACCTCAATCAAATGTTCATATTTTAAAGGCTCAGAAAAAAAACTTGCCATTTATAAAAAAGAAAGCTTAATTTATTTTCCAAACTTAATTAACAATGAATACTTTCCGCACACACAAGCATTACTGTCCCTTGGTTCTGTTCTAAAGAGAGAGATAACACATTTCTTCTCCTGCAATGGGCAAAAATGTGTTTTTTGAACTTTTTCTTCTGAACTTTAAAGCTCCTGTTTTGAACAGAAATGAAGGTGAAAATATCCTTCCCTTTACATCTTCCTTAACACTGGAGAGTGGGAAAAAAAAGAAGAACAGTTTCTGGGTCTTTCTCATTAGCCTATTTCTGTTTAAATTACACCCTGTTATATGTCCTTTCCAGTTATATTAGGTCGCCTTGTGATGTAGCTAAACACCCTGGGACTGTACCAAAACCTTATGCCCAGTGGCCTCTTGAAATCAGGGGAAAAGCTGGAAGTGATTTTCAGTTATCCTGGCCACTCAGCCTCTTCCCGCCTGTTCTTATTACAAGGACCACTGAGCAGAACTGAACTCGGCAAACAAGCAATTGCAGAGCCATCAAGATTTAGAGCAGGAAAAGATGAAAATGTATGATGTAGAGCAGGCGCTTGTCTTAGCCTGGGTTCTGAGCAGGTTTGAAGAACAGCCTCCATGCAAGAAGTCTGTATGGGGAGTGGTCTCGGAGCTGCGGTGTGGGATGGGGGAGTGGTGACACAAACAGTGGGAATGCCTGGCCAAGGGCATTATCAAGATGGCTCCTCCCATGAGCAAAGGGAGTTCATTCCAGGGAGTATTCTGAGCAGCTTCCCGAATATGTCTCAGAACTCATCTCGTGGACTAGAGGCTCCTTTGCCCCATCAGTCTTAGGTGGCCCCTTGAGAGTCAACTACCTGTGTGTCCAGGAGAACAGAGATACGAGTCCCATGTCCTGTCAGAAAAGCACCAAGTCAGGAATTCAGAGGTCCCTGTTACTCCCAGATACAAGGCACCAACAGTTACACCCCCCAAAAAGCAGCCGAAGCCCATGTAGAAATGGTCACCATGGCGATGTTTGGAGGAAGAGATGGTGATGAGAAGACTTTGATGTGGTACCTGAGAGGGCCTGGGAAGCATCTGGTATGGTGCCCAGTAAACACTCGTGGTATCTGAGTGAAGTCCAGCCCCTCACTGCCTCCCCGAGGACTCTGAGACCCAGAGAAGTTAATGGGGTTGGCTGGAGACAAACTCACTGGTGACAGAAAGAGTCAGAGACAGGTCTCAGCTCCACACTTGCTGTAGTCATAAAGCATGAGAGCAGGTGCCACGCGGTTGTATCCATGGAGTTTGGGAAGAAGTTCAAAAGCAATGCCTGTCTTCGATAATGATAATAACAACAGAGAAGCTAACGCAGGATAGGACAGGATCAATAATTAAGTGAGTGCTGCAGTGAGTGGAATCAGAGGGAAGGCAAGAGAGATTTGAAAGGACGCTGGGCTTGGAGGCCTACTACTTACACTTGTAATCTGTGTGTCTCACACTTTCCAAGTTGAAAATGGAGTCATGTTTTTGTGTCATGCTCGGAAATTGTGCCGTGTGAGTGTCATGGGAACTTTGGACCCTGTTCTGGAGCTAAGAATAGCTGAGATACTAATTAGGTTACTTAACAAACGTTTGACAGGAACTCATCAAGGCCGGAGAATTCACAGCGGGACCGCGTACCTCATGGTCAGACCAAGGTTGGCTTTAACTGGGGTTCTTGTGTTGTCACAGGCACACGGAACACCATCACTTTCTTATTTGGAAAATATTATGAAGTACTAGAAAATTCTAAATTTAAATATTTGCTATCAGAATCTATTGATCTTTAAATTTGAATATTGTACATTCAATCATTCGGACACTCAAACATATGAGTCATGACAAAGAAACATCGTGGAAGGCAGGAAAAACGATTGGGTTTGGAGTGGGCCTAAAACCCTGGGGAAGGAGAAAACGGCAGATAACTGAGAAGAAAGAGAAAGGAAGTTTCTCTTACTGAAATGTAGGCATCATATGTCAGGTGTTCTTTTTCCCTTAAAAAATTGTTTGTTTGTTTTTTGTTAATCAAAGTAGGCAACAGTATTCCTTTATCAATACACTGAAATGCCACCATTTGAATGAGTTTATGTCGTTAAGCTCTATATTTAAGTGTCTTTGAATTTCGTTCATCTTTTCCCACGTCCCCTCAATGTATTCATTCATTGTTTTTTGTACTTTTTTCAAAAATAATTTTTTTGGTTTCAGAACATGTTTAGATGTACAGAAAAGTTGCAAAGCTACTACAGAGAGTTCCCACACGCCCTTCCTGCGGTAACGCCTGACAGTCACATCTTACCGGGGTATATTTGTTGGGACTAAGAAATGAATATTGGTCCATTACTATTAATTCTTTGTTATTTAAATAAATGCTCTCTATTTTTTAAGCATGAATTAGGAACCTAGAGTATTCTGATGTTGATATGTGGTTTTACTGGTGTACTTTGTGGATGAGCAGTAAGTGGACTTCATAATTTCAACATTGTATGCACAGAAATTCCCATGGATCTTTGGTCACATTGATGCGGCCCTATGAGAATTCCATGGCTTCTAGCAGCCCTGGAAAACTGGCAGTTAATGACGAGAAGTAATTGAAACCAATTGTGAAATGTTTGAATGTTCACCATAACTCTATTTGAAAGCTTCAAGTCTTTTCTGAAAACATAGTTTCTATATCTTTTTGAACAAAGCATTCTAACCTGCTGCATCAATGGGATGTCCTCAGAGACACGACGCTGCAGATGGCAGTGCTTTTTTAGACATGATGTGTGACATGGGTGATTTTGAAAAGGGGCCCTTGGAAACGTCTCAGATGAGGTGGCCCAATGGGGAACCTACCAGATGGAATTTATGGGCCTCTGTCCTAAACAGATGTTCTCCAGCTGGGCAAGCTATGACAAAAAATTGTACCCAAATGCTTCTAATGGCCAGATCCCCCACCCCCTCTCACTCATAGCTTTTGTGAAAATATTTGGATTGCTTCAAAGTATCCATTACTTCAGAATTAGAATGAGAAGTTCAGGTGTCAATCACCACTGGCCCATCATTTATTTCTGGTACTTGGAAAGTTGGAGATAATTTTGGATTTAACACTGCTTAATTAGTGAGCAAGCACTAAGAAAACTCTGTTGTCAGAATAGCCCAATTTGTCAGCATCAGATCTCCACATCATCTGTGATAGTCTTAGAGATGAATGAATTCATTTCAATTCCAACTAAGTCAGTTCTGGGCTACTGCCTTGAAGTTGTTTAAGCAGTAACTTTCATTTGCACAAAATCTTAAGAACACCAGTAAGGTAGCCTGTGACTTCTTGAGCTTTTGACATTTGGCCACCAGAGGCTGCTCTGAGACCATGATCTTCCTTTCACTGTGCGTCTAAATCCCAATGGGAAAACCTATAAGGACTGATCTGGCTTCCAATACTTAGAATTGTTTGCTCAGTGCAGTTCCCTGGTGGTCTGCTGTTGGAGTAAATGAGTAATTAAGGAGGAGGTCTGAAAGAAGACAAAACTATACATTATCACTTTTCCATCCTCTATTTGTAAACCCTAATCCTGTTCTATTTCTTCTAAGGAAAAGAGAATTGGGCAAGTCTTTCCTACTGGCATTGGCTAATCTTTCATCATTTTTTCTCTGTTACTGTATTTTCAAAGAAGATTCCTGAAGATTTTTTTTTAATCTTTATGCCATAATACTTTGACATGAGTTCTGTTCTTCCATATTTTACCAGGATTTTAGTTGCTTTCATGCTGTTCCCTCTGTTGTATTTTTTAAAATCTTCATCTTCTTCCTTTAAGTCTCTCTTGACCTAACAAAACAAAAATGAAACAGAGTATCTGAATTAAGTAAGAAGGATTAAAAATGGTTTCGATGCCTGTAAGATATTTTGTACTTAATCTTGAATAGTGAAGCACTGATTTAAATCGTTCATTGAAGAATGAAACTAGGTTTTTCATGTAAAATTGCTTTTCATCTTCTTGAGCAATGGCATGATTGTGGTGGACGATGATCAGCCATGGAAAATAACTGGTTTTATCTTATTGTTCAATATGTCATCCTAGAAAAATGTCACCCTAAGTAGTGTACTTCAATGAGAATAAGTTAGTACATAAAGGTGTAAAGTTTTAGAGCCAGGAAAAATACCAAATTAATAGTTTTGTAGCAGACAAAGTCACCAATGTATAAATGATCTGGAGAATTTCAATACAGCAGATCCTGAATTCTAGACTTTTGGAAAATTCCATCTCTGATTGAAAAAGGTAAAATTTAAGTATTCATCTTTTTTCTATAGATTATAGAAAAAAATCAATTGACCTCAAATGAAAATGAATACGTGTTTTATTAATTTCTGTTTATAGTAAAAGATGAAAATTTCAAGATTTCTTTTGCTCTGGAAAGAAATTCTCGCAAGACCATGAAACACTTGTAAATGTTTGGTGCTGTTACACTCAGAGTTGAATGATTATTACAAGCATTTGAAATGTTTGCTATTTCCCCTCCACCATAGTCATAATGATAGAGATTCTTACCCCAAAAAATTCATGACTAAAGTAAGCTACACGGTCGTTTATATTTTTAGGTAAAATAATGGCAGCCATAATACGTAAATTGTGGCATATTTCACTAAATGCTTTGGCAAATGTGGAATGCCAGTGAAAGTGCTAGATGCTTTCTCTGTAGCAAGTTCTGCTTTTCAATTTGCCCCGACTAAGTTGAGAACCAGAAATCATTTGCTCATAAATAATACCTTATTAAACTCTCATGGCTTGATGTGGTAGATTTTGCTATTTGTATGCAACACCGAAGTAACATGAGGTCAGCTTTGTGGGATGCACGAGCGGCCTGTCTGAACAAAGACGAAGGACTTAGGCGTAGAAAATCATCACGTGGCCCTGGCCCCGGGAGCCCCGCAGATGCATTGCATGACTCATTATTAAACATGCCGAGAACAGACAAATTCCAGGCAAGTGAAGCATCCACTGATCCAACTGCAGTTAGGTGGGTCGCGTGATGCTTGTCTGACTCGCTTTTCCTCCAGGAACTCCCACGCCATTTCCAACCGTTCCTGAATACCACATGTCAAATGCACAGAGAAACTGTATTGAGATAAAATTGTTTGCATTAAAGACAGGCACTTAAATTAGTATAACCCTCAGGCCAGTTATACTTTACTAAATTGCACAGGCTTTAAAACACCAGCACTCAATTGAAAAAAAAATGTATCCATAGCAACCTCTTTGTCAAGGGAATAGTTGCCTAAAAGGATACACATCTTTTCAAAGAAACAGAGAAATAAAACCATATTAGTTAACTGTGGGCGATATTACCTGGGTTTCAATTTAATTAGGGGCATGATGGAGGAAGAGGGCTTTTAAGAAGGCTTTACAACTTATGTGCTTATTTCCAGCAGAATGTGTTGTCATGTCTTCTTTATGACCAAAGTGTTCTTGTGTATGGGACTTCTATTAAAATACCATGAAATAACTTCGAGTTTCAGAGAGTTAAGAAGAAATAGCAGCCGTCCTCATCTTCCCGCCCATAACGTGCCTACCATTTTCTTAGATCCTTCATTTAGCATACATGATAGATCTTATCCTGAGTTTTTGTTTTGTTCTGTTTTTTGTTTGTTTGTTTGTTTTTTTGCCTTATATGGATCTTTGGCACTCATTTTGTATGTGTTTGTTACCAGACAAGGCACGGGATCATGTCAAAGTCCATTGTCTATCTGTCGTGTGGTGACCTGACTTGAGTCATCCTGTTTCCAAGGGGCTCTATGATGGGGTGGCCCTCTGTTTGGTCATGTTTTATGACATAGGCTGCAGGGGAAAACCCAGAGTTGGGCTTTTCATAATATCTGGTGACAAATTGAGGTAAGGTAAAGGAGGACTTTAGAACTGAGGAGCCCGCAAATCTCCTCTTCTCCCATCTCTCAGGTAAGGAATGTCAGAATGGAAATTTTTTTTTCTTCTACTCTCTTAGATTTAGTCACTGGAGTCTGTAAATTAACAAAAACCAGATTAACAGGATAAAAGGCACTCAATTTTTAAAATAATATATGTATTTGCAAGAGTTCTCAGAAAAGTGGTGAAACTCAAAGAAGCTATTAGACTCAAGGACTTATGTGCCCTTTACACAAAGAAAAGAGGGTTTGGGCTTTACGGAGTAATCATATTTGGAGGAGTAGCCAGGAGATAAAAGGAGGAACTAGGGGGAGATGAGAGCTAGTTTAGTACAGTCTGTCTACACAAACTCATCTTGGTGCTCACGCCCCATCTTCAATGCTAAGAGTCTCTCTATTCTCTGCGTCACCTTCGTCAAAGGGAAATTTCTGCCCTGATTTTAGGCAGATAAGAGGAAGGCAGAGAACTCTTCCTACATCTTTTGGTTTTCAGTTGCCATTAGCTCAAATGAATTCTAACGCCAAAGTGGCATATTTGGGGATGGCACATTCTGATCTATTTCAGGAGGTAAACACCTCGAGCTTGAAGCATTGGCCAGCATCCATCAGGGCTGGCTGGCTTCACAGGCAAGCAAGGCCCTGAGCTTGGTTTCATGATTGAATGGATGTGGCTGCCTTCCAATAAAACTTTACTTGTGGACACTGAAATTACAATCTCATACGGTTTTCATATGACATGAAGTAGGATTGTTTTGATTTTTTTTAACCATTTGAAAATGTTGACATGTGTGGACCACACAATAACAGGCGATGGGCAGGAATTGGCCCAAGGGCTGGACCAGTTCGCAGACCCTTGATCTAGAGAAGGGGTTCTCAAACCAGCAGCATCAGCCCCACAAGGAAACAGTAGAAATGCAAATGTCCAGGCTCCACTCCAGACCTGCTGAGTCAGCAACTCTGGGATCGGGCATGTGAATCTGGGTTTAACAAGCCCTCCAGGGGATTCTGATGCTCCTGAATTTGAGAACCACTGATCTAAGCTGACCTAAGGTTCTCAGTCTTTGCTGTCCATTCTAATTCCTTAGGGAAGCTTAAAAAAAAATCTCACTGCTCAGGTCCAGCCCAGACCAATTAAACGGGAGTCTCTGGGGGTGAGACCCAGACACCAGTATCTTTGAAATCTCCTCCAAGTGATTTCAATGGACAGACAAGACAACTAATGCTTTTATTGTACAAATAAGGAAACCAAAGCTCAGCGGCTTTAAGTGACTTGCTCCAGATACACAAGGAGAAAAAACATAGGTATGGCATCGTCCACTTACCCTTTTTTTTAGATATATGAGGATTCAAATACTACGTTTGGTTATGGAATGTGTTTGCTAGAAGCTTCAGGATTCGTGTTTTCTTTTATTGCTAGCACCGATTAATTAAAAACACATCTGGGAACGTGCCCTAAATAAAATGAAAATTAGCTTTAGAAATGTGTTAGGCCAGATCGATGTGATTATCATCGGAAGAAGTAAGGTGCAGAGGCTCAGGAGGGTCCCATCCTCAAGTGCTTGGAGGCTTGAGGTGAGACCTCCAAGACTCAGGTGGAAGACAGCCTTTTCACTGAGAGCCACTGAAAATCGGTACCTACCCTAAAGCGACTCTCCTGTATTTGAGCAATTGTTTCCTGTCCTGTCTCTGGCATACACACAAATAAGTCACAATCTTAAATGTCACTAATGACAGTGAGAAACCAACATTTGCAAGCTCGTAATGGCTTTTGTGACTGTTTAGCACTCCTGTGCCGTGGGCATTTGAAAGGGAACTTTCAAAGGGTGAATGCTTCGTTCTGATTTTCTCAGCAAAGGCTTCTCACCGTATCTTTCCACTCCTTGGAAGGAAGAATACAGGCTGTGTATCCAAAGCAGAGCTGGAGACAAGCTGAGGCACTCAAAAAACTGAGTCATGTGATGATTACAGTGCAATTGTACAAACATGCAACTGACCATTGGATGCTTTTACTGTTTTAGTAGTTAGCTGATCATAGTACAAGCTATGATTTTTGAGCATTTACTGGGTGCCGTGTTCTCACAGTTCTATGGTTAAAAGCATGTTTTCTGGGGTCAGTCAGCCCAAGGTGTAAACCAAGATCTTCAGTCTCCCAGCTTTGTGACTTTGGCAAGCCACTTTGCCTCTCTGTGCCTCAGTTTTCTCTTCTGGGAAATGGGGATAATAGTAATACCCATTCTCATAGAGGTAAAGGATAATTATATGCATTCACAAATGTCTGGCATCCAGTAAGCACCACTCAGTAATTGTTAAATAATATTATTTTTAAACAGATTGCTCGGTTCAAATCATAGCAACTTTGAGGGGGAATAAGCAGATGGGCCATGTTCATGCAGTTGTTAAGTGGCCGAGTTGATATTTGGACTGAGGCTAGTTCAGGAATTACTGCTCTTAGCCACAATGCTATGCTTCATTGATTGGGTAGAATAAATCAAGTATTTGTGGGTAATGTTTTTTCGTCATGTATAGTATAAACTTTTTGGTTCGGTCCACATATCCCTGCACCTTATAATGCTTCTAGACTCCTCCTCCCACAGGAGACTGAAGTAGGGAGGTGCCCCTCCTCCTAACACGTCCCCTGCATTTGTCCCCATCTTGGTAAATGGTGACTCTATTTTTCCAGCCATTCCAGCAAAGAACTTGAAAATCATCCTTGTCCCCTCTTGTTATCTGACACATTCACTCCATGGGCAAATCACACCGGTTCTATCATCCCAATATAGCCAGAATTTACCCAAGTCTCTCTACCCCCGCTGTCACCCCTGTCCCGATCCACTGCTATCTCTTACCTAGTAGACCTGGTTGACCAGAAGAGCCTCCTTAGCAACCTGCCTTCCACCCATCAGGCTATTGTCTGCCCAGCAACCACAATGAACTCTAAAAAGTCCATTGGCTATTGTCACTCTTCGGTTCCAACGCCTCTGAATCTCCCCCATCTCATTCCAAGGAAAACCCAAAGCTCTTTCAGTGATCTGCTAGACCCTACATGACCTGCAAACACTGCCCCTCAATACACACACACACACACACACACACACACACTCACTCACTCACTCACTCACTCACTCACTCACTCACATTCCTGAGACACTAGCTTCTACTGCTTTCGCCCTTACTCACCGGCTCCTTGCCCTGGCCCTAGAGCTTCTGCAATCACTGTTCCCTCTGCCCGCATAACTCAGCTCCATCCATCAGCATAGCCGAAAATCTCGCTTCCATTACCAAACTCTGGTCCATATGCCCGGCACTTCAAAAGGCCAAAACTCAAAACATCAGAGTTTGGAGTAAGGAAAGGTTTATTGATCAAGAAGGTGCCAACTGAGAAGATGGGACACCTAATAGAGCCTCAAATCCATCTTGCTCGCTGGACTAGGTTCAGAATTTTTTAAGGAGTTAGACAGAACAGGTATGCGGAAGTGCAAGTGGGGCGAGTTTTAATTGGAGGACCTTGGAGCCTGGCCATCCGTAGTAAAGGGGTGTCAACATCAGATCTTCCTACACAACAGACCCTTTGCTTCGCGAAGGGTTCTGGTGTTCAAATTCCGGTGATTTCCTGGTCCTTTGGTTCTGGGACACGGGGCAGACTTGGGTTCCAAGTACAGCTGGAATTCTCTCCTGCACATGCTTTGGCTACATGACCTGTGGCTTTCTGTTGTTTCTGAGAAGCAACTCGGTATCTTTTTAAGCAGGACAGGACCATTTGGAGCTGGTTGTGTGGTTACGCTTCCTCACTTCCTTAGATCTCTGCTGAAATGTCACCCTATAAATAGAAATATCAACTTCGCTGGCCCACCATCAGACTCACTCTGTATTTATTCATTGATTTGTTATTTATCTCCCTCCGCTAGTGGGTATGCTCATGAGGGTAGCCCTCGGCCTGTTCGTACCTGTCTGCCTACCTCTCCAGCACCTAGAACAGTGCCTGGCACATAGCAAGCACTCAATAAATACTTCTTGAATGAGTGATTGGCCATTCCACCACGAGAAGGGTACACTATTGCATCTTTTAGCACAAGGGTAAAGCTTGAGAACTCCTCAGTCTCCTTTTCTCGACACTTGGCTTTACACTTGAGATCTTTAGATGACCTGGGAGTGATGAAAGTCATTTCATAGAGATCTCTGGATATCTATATGCTGCTAATGAAATCAATGATTAAATCGCTGATTCACCAATTTTGGGTAGGGAAAAACCTCCAGAGACTGCATTCCTAAATGTGGAAATGAACCAGGCATGTGTTTGATTGGAAAAGCAGTTGAGAAATTCTGAATAGAGAAAGAACACCTCATGATAGTCCTAGAGAAATAGCTCTGAAATCCGCATCGTTCCCTACATGGCATGACAGCGGTATCTTTTTCCATGAGGAATACTGCATCAGTAGGTGTACGTGTGGTTTTTCCCTCACCTACAAATGATCAGATGAACACAGCTCAAATTTGGCGAACCGTTCAAGGTAAATAAAAATCATTGAAATGCTTCAGTTTGTTTTCAAATATAATGGTAAATTCCTGGCTTAGCTTGAAAGTGCGATGTGAGATACTTTGAGAGGTGGATCGATGTTGAGGATTTCAGAACCAAATCAGAACCTGAGTGGTCAATCCCAAACACTCCCGTCTGAGGCCCAGGGGATGAGGGGGCTTTGTGGTGAGTCATGGGCGTGCTGGGTTTAGATGCCTCTTTCCAAGGGAACGCTGCCTCTGGACTGGGATGGCAACACCACATGCTGGAAAGAGAATGGGTTTTGGAGTCAGAGACATGGGTTCCAGTTGCTCATGTACTGTACAAACCATGAACTCACTACATCTTCAAGAGGGCCTGATGTATACCTCCTGGTGGGTTTTATTATAGTATGCCTCTCTAGTGCAGGCATCCACTTTTGAATTCAAGGTTTAACTAAGACCTCTCAGTATAGTGTATGGGATGGTTTTGAATGTTTTGTTTTGTTTTGTTTTGTTTTGTTTTATTTTATTTTATTTTGTTTTAGTCTCAAGTATACAGTACATTGGTTAGACATTTGCATAGGTTATAAAACAATCCCCCTAATTGCTCTTTTTCTCCTCTGACCCTCCACCTCGCCATTACATTAAAGCTGACTGCATTCCCTATGCTGTGCTCCCCATTCCCGTGACCATCTATCAACTCCTAGTTTGTACCCCTTTAACCCTTCACCTTTTTCTTCCAGCCCCCCAACCCCTCTCCCCTCTGGCCATCACCAGATGGTCCTCTATATTTGTGAGTCTGTTTTTGATTAGTTTGTTCTTTGTGTTCCTCAGATTTGCATATAAGTGATTTTCTTTAATTGGGTTAGGTTACGTCGCCCAGTTGAAGATAAGTGTCATCAATTTTTTGGTTTCTAAAGATGATTATAATAAAGTTATCTTCCTCCTCCCCTCCCCCATGGATACAGTTTGGGAGAAATATCAGTAGGGCTTTGTGATTCAACATAGATAAGGATCTGAATAAGAGTACAGTTATCTCGTTCGTGGTAGGATGTTATTTAAATCACTCCCATTAAAATAAGTTGAATTAGCAGCACTATTTAGAAAGTAACGCAGACAAACAATTCAAATTTGTCCTTCTGTAAATTAATAAATCAAAGGAGAACTAACATGAAGCCTCCTTTGAAAGCCGTTTCTCAGACATCTAGAGCTCTTTAATAAATGTGGAGAAAGCTAAGGCGCTGGTACTCAATGTTTGCATTATTTCCTTGCTGGAATTCAATATGTTTATCCTGCATCTTGAATCAGGAGAATAGTATGGGAAAACCCACCTAAGTGTGTGCGAATTTTCAAAAATGATTCCCAAGAGAGGAAACGCTCGTGATGAGCCATTAGCTATAAGGAAATAAAGGCAGATACTATTTCCATGACTGTTAAAAGAGAGTAAAAAACACCCTGACTTGTGTCTAGTAAAGGAAAGAGACATGTAAACCATGATTTCAAAGTAGTTTTTATCTTTGCCACCATCTTAAATCCAAGTATAGATATTATTTGTAAAGTGGAAGAGGGTTTTCACCAATCAGAAAAGAAATACAGCCGTTTTGGCAATCTTTCTGTGTGTTTGAGAAGTGCCAATCTAAAGGACAAAGCGTCGTCTTTTTTATAAGCAAGGAACACAAATCCTGGTGAAAGCTTCTTTTGATTAAAATTTCTGTTTACCTTCTGTCCATGTGATTATCAGTGAACCAGCCTGATTTGCTTGTTTCTAACGTATAAAAACTGAGATCTGATTTACAAAATTTAAATTTTTTTAATCTCCAAGGCTAGTTTAAAAATCAGCTTTGCGCATTAAAATATTAAAGTTTTGCGAGACTAATCCTTTCATATATAAGAAAAATAAGAGAGATTGAAAAAATAAGGATAAGAAGTAAAATGGTTATAATATGAAGAACAGTAACCAGCTATTCCTAGCCATATTTAAACCCACAAAAAAGAATTTAAATCAAGAATAATGCCAATTAGGAATAAGAAGAAAATGGGGTCTTTGATTAGTCTAACGAATTATTCAATCATATGGATTGTAGAATCCTCATTCCTAGAGATCTAGAAATATTTGTCTACAAAAGTTTAGATCAGGGCTGTCTGATATCTGTATTTCTCTCTGCACATGGCAAATAAGTCATAAACTCTGAGGCAATTAAATCTGTGATGGTAGAAGGAGGACAATGCCAATCAGATCATATGTTCATGACATGGTGACATTGCACTTTGGGTTCAGAATGGGCCATCAGGCGTGTAACTGCTCTAATGACTCTTTGGTCAACTATGGGCCAGATAATCATAAAATACTGCTAGTTTATAGGAAGTGGATTTAAGGACAAGAAATCGATTTAATAACCAGTGATTATTTTTTGTATATTTTTAACTAATATAAATTTTTATCAAAGTAATACATGTTCAAAGTACAAATATATTAAAGACTTGTAATGACAAACGACAATCCCATCCCACTTCATTCGATGAACAGTCACTTTCAATTTGTAAATATTTTCTCTGGTATGTCCTTTCATATTTCCTGTTATGCTTTCTTTTACTACTATTCCTCAGTTTATGATTTTAGAAATCATCTTTAACATTTTTCATGTGATCAAAAAGGCATCACCTCTCTTACACTGCCTTCCTCATCCGCAACCCACATCTTTCCAATATAATCGTGTCCATTAGGAATTCTGTTCATCTACGAAGACAAATTCCCAAACATTGGCTCATGCAAATGAGCAATTTTGCTCAGAGAACATGAAGTTCAGAGTTCATTCAGAGGCTCTCAGGTGTCATCAAGAATCCAGGGATCCTTCTACTTCTCCTGTTTTCAGCTTTACCAAGCATTCCATCCTCAGTCCCACAGGCATTGCAACCTTATTCCTGGTGGGAAAGTCCAAGAAAGGCAAAGGACAAATTGTGTGTCTCCTTTAAGAGCTTTCCCAGAAGCCCTACACAGCAGCTTCTATTAATATTCCACAGGCCACAAGAGTTTCACGTGACTGTCCATTCCTGCAAGGGAGTATGGGAAATGTTCTTTAGCTGGGCACATTTCGCCCCCAAATAAATCGAAGTTCCATTGGAAAGATGAATATTGGATTAGCTAGCGATATCTTTGCCATAATATCTATATCAGAGACCACTGCCAATTTAAGGAGCGTTCTAACTGTGCTTCCTTTTTTGTGCATTCTTTCATTTTTCCTAGAGTTAATAATAGCCCCCACCTTTTGCTTATATTTATGTGTACCTGTTCATCCTCAAATGTGATCTATCAGTATCATATTTTCCCCTGGAGACCTACCTCCAGGAGGCCTCCATTTTCTGCTACAATTTAAAGCAAGGCCTTTCTAAAATTTCTAATCTATCACCTTGGACTTTCTTCTCTTTATGTTGTTTTTTCTGTCTTATGAGTCCCATTGGCTTATCTTTTTTGGTTTAATTCCATCCTTTTGCTAAAACACATCTTTGAGTGGATTCCAAAGAAAGAGGATGTGGGATGCAAACATTTGAGTCTTTGTATGAAAATGGTTGCATTCTATCCTGACATTTGATGAATGACTTAGGATAGAATTGTCAGTTAGAAATCATTTCATCTCAAATTTAATAGCTTCTACCTTTCAGCATTGCAGTTGAGAAACACATAATAAATCTATTAGCAAAATTGTATTATTTATAAAGAAGAGAGCCTTTTACTAATAGAGGCTTTGAAATTATTATTATTATTATTATTATTATTATTATTATTAGTTACGACAATTCAGTAAACAGTTATTGACTAAATGACCATATACTGTATGCTTGCTGTTATGAGGGGTATACAGTAGTCCCTTGGCTAGGCTGTAGTACCCAATGATTCAAACTCTAATCTAGATGTTACTGCGAAGGCATTTTTTAGATGTGGTTAACATCTGTAATCAGTTGACTTTAAGTAAAGGAGATTATTTCTGATAATGTGGGTGGGCATCACCCAATCAGTTGAAGACCTTAAGAGGAAAAGTGAGGTTTCCCTAAGAAAGAAGAAATTTTGACTCAAAACTGTGGATGTCAGACTTACCAGTCCTCACAGTTACATCAGCCAAATCCTTAAAATAAAGTTCAATATATATGTTATATATCCTTCTAGTTCTGTTTCTCTGGAGAACCCTGACTAATATGGGCCGCAATGATCTCAGAATCTAGCAAAGGGCTTAATTAGACAAGTAAAAAAATAAATTATTATAATAAGTTTCCTCTTAAATCTAAACACAAAATTAGAGCAAAAAAGTAGATGATTCAGAAATTGATGAATTGCTCTCGGAAAGTAGGGTATTATTGTGTTGACATGAAGCAAAAAGTTCAATTGGGAGTGTAGAGAATATTTGAAAGTAGGAGAAGACAAAAACTATTGTTAAATTCATGCATAAGCCTTGACCAGATTCCTAAGAGGAAGATAATGAGGGGTCAACCACATTTAAGTGGTCAGTAAAAACTAGAAAATGTCAACATAGTTCACCTCTAAAAACATAGAATTATTAAATAGTAAGTTAAAGTTTAAAATCATGGGATTTGTTTTAATTTCTTAATTTTCAAGTGAGGAAACATCAAGCTCAGTTTATTTAAAATCTTGATTGGTGACCAGCCAATTGTTTCTTGTCTGAAAGTCAGCCCTTGGAGTCCATTCTCCTAAATAATTTCTCATGATGTGACTATTTGTTCCATTTCTGCGTTTGGAGGTTTCTTCCCTTCTATCTGGAGTCTTTCATACAGTAAGCAACAGTCACAGAAAAAAATCCTATCTACAGTTTCATTCATCTTAGTCTGTGAGGGATGCTACAACAAAGAACCACAGGCCGTGTAGCTTCTAAGTGATGGAATTTTATTTCCCACAATTCTGGAGGCTGGGGATTCCCAAATTCAGGCTTCAGTAGGTTCGGCGTGTGGTGAAAACCCACTTCCAGCTTCAGACAGATGTCTTTCTGCTGCGTATGCACATGGCAGATGAGGGCCAGAGACCTGTCTGGGGTCTCTTTTGTAAAGACACTGGGAAATCTCATTCATGATGCCTCCATTCTCATGAGCCTAGATACCAACTTCTAACACCATTCTACTTGAGGGGGTTAGGATCTCAACATATGAATTTTGGCAGAACACAAACATTTGCTCCATAATTTGCCCACTGTCCACTGAAAAATCTTGGGCTCGAAAATGTCAATCGCTTTATCTGAGATTCATCAGCTCATTTACTGGCCACATCAACACTGAAAATGAACTCCAAATTGCATTTGTAACCCATGCCCTGGTCTGCCACATTGCTTTCATTAACCTGGAGAAAAAAAAAACAAAACAAAACAATGAGTACCTGTACTCCGTGAATGAAATCTTGTTTCCTTTTTGTGACATTCTCTAAGAATTATAGGTGGCATTTATTTATTTATTTTTGTAAACAGGGACTTGTGTTGTTGTCAACTTAAATTACCGTCGCTAATCACCTCAAATATAGTATTCCTCAAATTTTCTTCCACCACCATAAGTATCAAACAACTGGGTTTCTGGAACCGCTGAAGGAGAATAAATATACTCTTTTCATAGCCCCCGAAGACTGCGCATGTGCACCAGGCACACTTGCCAGGTGGCTGAGTAGGCGAGTCCAGCTCGGTTTTCATTGATTTTTAATGATGTCTCCTGACACATATTTCAATAAGCTACACGAAGTTACTAATACCATTTTTTTAACTTACATAAACACTAATCCCATATGCTTTGACCTAATAGAATGCGAAAGAAGTGCCACAGGTGCTGCTAGTTGTCCCCTAGGGCACCATACCAATGTCCAGCCATGTCCAGTGGGGCCTGTCTAGGACCACCCGCCCCAGAACCCGTGTTACATTGGTGGTGGAGAGCTGTTTACAACAAAACCTGCTCATAGCTACACAGGATTATCACGAGGCTGCTTTTTTAAGGAAGATATGTCAATACGACAATGTCCCCTCAGCTGACATTTGCAAACGCGTCTAATCACCGTCTGGAGAACAGAACATCTGTCCCTTTGGTGCGCTCGCTAACGCTGTTTCCAATAAATGGATCTCACTTAACAGACAGCCCCCAGAGGGCCATTTATTTAATTTAAAATGTTTAAAAATTTATTTATTTATAAATGAAAAAGTTCATTTATTCACATTGTTCACTTTTCTTAGGAGTTTCTGAATCCTTTCTGGAGACAGCATGTTATATGACAAAAAGAGTAATTCTAATCCGAAACCCTTCCATGTGATTCCTCGTATGGCGAATGATAACGATAAGACTTTGGGTTATTTACTTTGCTTCAGTGGTGCTCTCTTTTCATTCTTAGCCTGACAATTGT
Source organism: Macroglossus sobrinus (assembly GCA_004027375.1). NCBI lineage: Eukaryota > Metazoa > Chordata > Mammalia > Chiroptera > Pteropodidae > Macroglossus > Macroglossus sobrinus. The sequence goes on along the minus strand of PVKZ01003709.1, from coordinate 94,325 downwards.
GATGTCTACTTTTTGGTATTCTGGTGGAGCTCAAATGGTGCACATTTGCGAAGTGCCTGGCAGAATGTTTGGCTCATGGTAGGTACTCATAAGTGGAGTTTGCTAATGATACCACCATTAGCATTCGGGTCCTTATGCATAAGGAGAAGGTGACAGAGATAACCATCATCAGTCACTATATCTTTTGCCAGAGGAAATGCCCTTTCATATACTTACCAGAGATGATCATATATATGTAAGAGGTAGATGTAGACACAAAAGTGTGTGATGCCTTCATATAAACACATACAAAATACTCACAAATACGTCCATGAAACTGAGGTTCTGTTTTAGAAGGCTGGTCTCTTCTCTGATACCAGCCTAGATATGGCTCAGCTCTGGGAGTGTTAGGATTGAAGATGATATTATTTATTGTTTTCTTAAGTACAGAATTGATACTAAATTATAATAACAAGGTAACTTTACTAGTTTCCTTTTCCAAGAGATTCTTTTCCCTTTTTGAATGTGGCAGCGGCAGCAGTGGGTTGATCTCCATGTCTCAGGCATTTTGGTTTTTTACACATATGTTTGTCAAGCGCCTACTGCACAGTAGGCCCAATGAAGGTGGCTGGGGTTACTAAGATGAATGGGACACCGTTCTCAACCTTGAGAGTTTTCTTTTTTTCTCTCTCTTTTGTTTTTTAGACAAGGCAACCCTTGGCTAACCTCACAGATTGCAAGGACCTTGTCAGTTTACAATCCCTTATTTTTTTATTGTTTACGACACCTGGTCTTCCTAGGTGGTCTCCCATCCAAGCACTAACCAGGCCCGACCCTGCTTAGTTTCCGATATCAAACACGATCGGGCTTGTTCAGGGTGGCATGGCCGTAGACTTCGACCTTGAGAGTTTTATAGATTGTCCAGAGAGACAGACTCAAGTATGTAAGGTTACAGTATAGCACGGCAGTGAAACAGCAGAGGTGAAGCATGGTTCACTCCAGCTGGTGCTTATCATCTCCTGATTCAGCGCAGCTCTTTCCACTTCCGTGTTCAGCGTCCTCACTGGGGGAAGGGAGGGAACATTTACACCATGGAAATTGGCAAAGGCTACAGCAGATCTTGGCCTTACACTTTGCTTTTTCGAGAACTGATTGTTAAGCATTTACCAACACACCACTGGCTGCCTATAAATATGTTTTATGAGCACAGAGGATGAAAGAGATTAATTTGTCCTGGGGCATTTGGGGAAACCACAAAAGAGTGGTGACATTTGACCTTGTAAGATGGTGGGGAGTGGGCCAAAGGAGAAGAAAAATGGAGGCAACTTTGAAAGGGCACAGTGAGTGCAAGAGATGATCCCAGCTCGTATTTACCGTTGAGGTGATGACAGCAGAGGGCATACACAATCATGAGAAGCTTCTGTTGATAAGGTGATAAATAGATGTGTTTGGGGATTTAACTCCAGTTATCTTTCATGCCAACAGCTCTGGGTAGCTTCCTGTGTCATGGGGCTTAGGGCATACCTAGGGCAAGAATAAGTGTAGTATATCTCAAAGTGGATCAGAGTCCTTTGGCAGTGGGATAAAATGCTGATTCACAGGTACCTCCTCAAACCTACTGACCAGATTCCTGGGGGGCAGAGGCTTAGGGATTTGCATTTTTAACAATCTCCCCAGAAGTTTAGCCTTGCACATTGAATTTTGAGAACCAGCATTTCAAAGCTGGCAGGATTTTGTGTACTTCTGTGGTGCATAATTTTGCCCTGCAGGGGACATTTGGTAATTCATTATTGATTGTCATGGTGGGGTACTAGTAGGCCGAGGCCAGAGATGCTGCTAGACAACACATACTGGGTGATTCACCACAGAGAATGACTTCAGATCTGACTTCAGATGCCAGTCGTGTCAAGGTGGAGAAACCCAGGTCCAGGTCACAGTAAAGGGCTCTGAAGTGAGTCCCGGAAGAGGACTGAAGTCAGCTTCTATCACTACATGGGCCTTTGTCCTATGAACATAGGGGCTGCGATGAGGGGACGGACCTCCAGGCCCAGATACTGGGTTGCAAGATTTTCACAGACCTGGGCAGGGTTCACATCTCTTGAACTCATGCAGATGATACTTCTGAAGTAGCTGATTCATCATTCGCTAAGTTGTTTTTTGCTTTCCGATAGCAAAATGTAAAAATATTTATTGAATTATCCTCACAAAATTTTGGCCACTTCTTGGGGAAAACAATATGTCAAGTGTGGCGACACCAAGCAGTCTTTGATCTGCTTGCCCTTTGTTTGCAATCTAAAAGATTTGCATGGAAATTCTATTGGCTAACAGTTGAATAAAGTTATTGTTTATATGGAGTTAAGCAAAACTCTGGAAATTTTTCTAAAATCTGAGTTTGAGTCTATAAGAAAACAGTTAGCTTTCCTACCATCCTGCTCAGATGATGTTAATAAATTCTCCAGACCAACCCTGTGAAACGTAGATACTTATTTTTTTAAACTTTCTTCTTAACCAACCATCGGTGTTTATTTTACTAATAAAAATTTTATTATGTAGAATTCTGTCTCAGGCCCTCAACAAAGATTCTTGTTCATTTGCCAGCGTTTCAACAGGTTTGTGTGCCTGTTCCCATTGAGATTTCTTTTTCTTCCATGGAGATCCAGTTCATCTATGTGGAACTGAGGCAGGTGGCACGTCGATTGCTTTTCCCTCGATTGCTTGTTTCCATTAAGGTGTTCTCCATACGTTTGGTTTCTTCCCCCGTGTCTTTGCAAAATGCTGGGACTTCGGCGCAACATTTTCAAAAATAGGGTTCGGTCCTAAGAGTTGTACTTGTTCTGGCTGAAATAACTCTGCACCTTCAAAATCATTTCCCAGTTAAGCTGGGAGCAGCCCCGGGGCTGCGAGATCACCATAGAAGTCACCTTTTACTTTCGGAGCTTTGGACAAGGTTTCCAGCTGCTCGCAGTCATTTAAATGCTGCTGGCTCTCTCATCCCCTCGGAGGCGGAGCCTCCGGCTCGCAGGCCCCGCCCCTTCCTCCTGATTGGCCAGGCTCCTCTGGGGCCCACGCCGCCCGCCTACGACGTCTCTGAGACCCGATTTGAAATAAGAGCCAGGCGGTCCTCGCTTCCCCGCTCCCGACTTTTCATAGGCTAGGGGAGAAACGCTGGAGAAACTTGACATTGTCTTGGGCAGAGTGCGTGTAGCAACAGATCAAAGAAGAAGCGGAAGAAAAACGTGCTCTTGGCTGCCTGAGGATCTCGCTGAGTTGCTTTTGTCTTGCGGGCTTCTGCGGGCTTGCTGTTTCCCCTCTGAGGACCGTGGCGTGTGCTTGGAGGCAGCTCGCTCCCTGCCGGATGGGTCATGGGATTCTAAACATGAGGCAGGTAGGCTCCAGGGGCTGCGCAGGCGGGTGGGGAGGGAGGGCGCGGCGTGGGACCCCGGCATGGTACCCCGGCATGGTACCCCGAGAGCTTGCTGGATTCGCAGATGCCCCGCCGAGTCGGTCCATGTGCTGTAAAGACGGGGCTGCGTTTTCCTAAGGGAACGAAAGAAGCAGATTTGCTGAGGTCCCTCTCCTCCCCCGCCACCCTTTCCCACTTTTTCCCCCACTGGTGATCGGTGATGTCAGGCAGTCATTGTAAAGGGCTTAAAAGCGGTTTGTAGAATATGTAAATCAACTTCAGTTCGCAGTGGCTGGAATGTATTGTGCCGGATCTATCTGGAGCTTTTCGCCTCTATCCTGTGCTTTGGCTTAGAATAAAGACAACTGAATATCCTGAAAAAGAATTACACGGGGCCTCTTATCTCATTTCGGCTTCCCATTCTCAGCACTTACTGTGTCTGTGGCCGAGAAGGCGGAACCAGCTCGCGATGAGCAGACACAGTCCTTCCAGAAAAATGCACATTTATTTTTCTGTTCTGGTCGTTTTAAAACCGCGTCATTTCTGGTTGGGAGAGGACAGCCTTGAAAGTAGTGAGCTGAGAAAGGGCTCGAGGATTCCTTAAAGGAATCTTTGAAAAGTATTCTTAACCAGCACCGTCTTCCGTGGCTCTGGGGAATGATGATAAAAATCCCTTATCAGCCCAGGCAGAGGTTTACAGCTTTGCAGTTAAGGAAAGAAAAAGTGGGCGTAGGAAGCTAAGAGAAGTGTGTAATTTACAACTCAAAGTTATGGAAAAATCTTATGTCAATATTTAAATATGCAGATATTTAAATATTGCTTAAATGTCAATATTTAAATATCCAGATATTTAAATATTGCTGAAATCATTGCTTTTGCCAGCTTTGACTAAATCTGGGTGGGAAAAGTTCGCATCTTCACTTTTTCTTCTAAGTGGACCGGGCACCCGGTACCTTGCACACTTTGGGGAAAGTGATTTGCATAGGAAGCAAGCTTTCCATTTAAGGGACTGGGGCGAGGGGTTTGGAAATTCCTTCCCCTTTCCTACAGCCCTCACGGAACTGCCAGGCGCAAGGAACCTCTGCTTTCTGCCCCCTCGCTTGCTGGCCAGAGCAAGTGCGTGTGTTTTCAATGAATTTCAGCCCTTGTCTTGCTGGCGACTGTGGGGCCGGGGCTTGGTTTCTTTAAGTTTTGCAAACTCACAGTCCGACCCCCTTCTTCTTCCGCTGAGCACTCGGAATGGGGAAAAGGAGCAAGAAGCCCCCATGGAAAGGATTTAGAAGGAAAATGAGTAACACGAAACACTTTTAACAAAGATCTTTGGATGGAACAAAGAAGTCATTTGATCCTATGTGGAGCCACCTGTCCTCTCCTTGATGGTGTCTGAGCTCCATTTTCAGAATCCCTGTTCCCACACAGTTCCTCTGGAGCAGTGAGTGGCATTCCCCGCGCCTGATGCCAAAGGCATGCTGTCCCGGGCTTGGCATGATTTTTCCCATGCTGGCTCATTGTGGCATTCACGTGAATTGGACTTCAGCCCAGTATTGAAGTGTTAAGGCTACACATGTAGTAACTCCTTAGTTATTTAATGAATGGGCAGCTTTTTATCCCACCACTCTGTATATCTAAGAAACTTTGGGTCTGTTCAGTACTTGAAAAGAGAGCGGGATGGGGTGGGATGCAGGAGAAGAAAGGGAGTGAGAGAGGCCAGTGTTTCGGGAATCTGACACACTGTTTCACAGCAGCTCGAAATAAAACGTAGAGGGGCGTGAGATGGTGGATTTGGCGTGCGTTAATCCTAACTTTGAGTTTTTCTTGGGGGTGGGGCTGGAAACTGACCGATGCATCCAGGTGGGACGAATCACACCCACCAGCTCATTTGTCATCTCAGCCCAGCAGCCCTCCTGGGTTTGCAGGGTTAACTATCAAACAGGTCCTTGTGTCATCAGCTCAGCAATGAAATCCAATCTCTTTGCAGAGGAGTGATCCGTCCCTAGGGTGGCACAAATGCCGAACAATGGTGTGGCAGCCAAGAGCCCCCTGCCACCGATTAGCCGCAGTGGGTAGTCAGAAATTGCCAGCAGAATTAGAAGGCTGCCTGACTGGCAATTGCGAGTCAGAGGGGTTTTGCCAGGTTGGTGGAAAGAGCGAGGCATGGAGGCATAGTTCCCTGCAAAGTCCTGACATCATGCTGAGTAAGGCCAAGAGAAAAGTGCAAACCTTGTTTGCCTTTATCAGGAAGCAACCTTTAACTGTTGTGCCAACCTTTCTCTGCACTCTGATCATAATTGGGAAACTTTCCTGCAACTTCCTTGAGAAGGAATTTGCTCTGTTCCCAGGCAAAAGGAAAGGCACGGCCACCTGTTCTAGAAGCCCAGCCAAAAACAACAGGTTTGCCTGTGGCATTCCCACAACTGCAAAGATCCTCCCCAAACAGCACGCCACCCATTGTCCCTACCCATGAGAAGAACAAATAATTCTTTCTCGAGCTGAAAAAGAAAAATCAGGGTTTTCAGACAAAATTGCCTACCAGACACAGTTTGTATTTTTAATATCCTGATGACTTTAGAAAATGCGAGAGAAGAAGGTGCACACTCTATTTCTGATGAACCAAAATAAGTCACCGCAGTCCTAGTGTGAAGGGAAAGAATAAGTTAGCCAATGCTTTAAGCAGCTGCTGAATTCTTGCAAGGCTGGGACTGTGGTATGACTCAGTTTGATTAGTCCATTTCGCATTCTTTAGATTGGAATTAAAATGCCCAAGGACATCTGGTTTAATAATGAATGTCTTTGTATTAATCTTTCCTTTGAGGATTAGAAAGTCCTTTACAAACATGATCTATTTATTCTCCGCCACATCCCCAGAAGAGAATGAGGTGGCAATTTGATCCTCATTCAACCAATGGTGAAGTGAAGGCAGAGAAAAGTGAAGTATAAAGAGAGGCAGCGAGTCAGGTGCGGATCCCAGGATGAAGACTCCCCACCTGGAGAGACGCACTACCTGCGCAGGCTCAGAATCACCAGTGATAGTCTAGGGATTAAAACAAGTCTCCTGCGTGTCCTTCTCCTCATGCTCTACCCAGCATGTAGTATCCCAAGTATGTCGTATGGTTTCTTTCATTTGAAAGTCAACCCTGTAAAAGTTTCAAAGACATTTCTGTTCTCATTTTTCCCAACATTGAGATCAGGCAGCTTTCGTGACATCAAAGAGAAAGATACTGACCAGAATTGAAAATAGATATCTGAGAAAGGTTCTCTTTCAGCAGAGTTTAAGTTTTGGTGCATGGTTTGGAGGTCAAATATCTTCAACATACATTAGAATTTTCATTTCTTCCCTGCTCTCTCTTCTTCATAGGAATGTTATAACCATAAGACTTGCTGTCAGATTAAAAATTCTTATTGGTCATTCTGAATCTCTCTCTTTTTTTTTGAATTGGCTTTTTCTTGCCATTCGTTGTGACGTTCATTCGTCATTTTCTTGGCTCCAGACCACATAGGCTGCGAGCAAATCCTTTAATTGGTAGGTGCATGTTATCCACAGACATTCCAGCGAGTTTTAAGGCTGAGCGTGTACGTAGATGTCTCCTGGCTTTGATCCCTTGTGTGGTAAATAGACATCCAAGGTAGCTATGGCAACCTGGGCTGTGTGTCGGTGAAAGAGGGGGGCTTTGGTCACTGGACAAAGAGTAATTTGTTTGATTAGAAAAAGGTGTGGCCGATCGGGACATTTTTAAGCCCGCATGATTTGAGGGTCTCAGTTAATCCACATTATTTGGATTTTTCTCCATAGGCAAAAAAGAATTAAAGGCTAGCCACAACGAGAGCGTTTTACAGATGTGATTTCAATCCTTTATGATCAAGTGGTTGCTACTTTCAAAAGCAACTTATCAAATGGAAGCGAAGTCCAACAAAATATACGCGTATCGCTGTTCTACTTAGTGTGAATGGATGTGTGTATTTCCAGAATTTGGGATTTTTCAAAGCCCACGATACGATTGGGCAGTATGCATTTCAGTGATCCACCTGCAGAGGTCAGGCTTGAAGTGCCTATGATGCAAGGCCAGGCGGTGGACGCCACTGCTGGGAGCTGGGAGCTGGGAGCTAGGATCAGAGAGAGAATTGCTCTGCTTATTTGGAACGATTAGTTAGCGATTCTTTAATCCTGTGGCCAAAGCCATGATTAAAGAAAGGGCTACAAAGCCAGGTCAAACAGGAATCTATTCTCCATTGAGATATGGGACGGTTTATCAACATGATTCTTTCTGGCTTATTGTCAACTCTTATATCACGTGAAATTCATCTCAGGGGTTTAGTTCTACAAGGTTTTTTTTTTTTTGCCTAGTTTTATGACTAGCATGTTCTAGAAATGTCTTTAAATGAAAGGAGAAAATATTGGGGACCCTTCTGGATCCACACATTTTTTTTCCCCTCTGGAAGAAAATATTCCATGGACACAGATCAGGGTGGTTAATGGCCTACTGGAGATCAGGTGGTGATAAGGAGCTCGGACTGCTCAGGTCCTGAAAAAGACACTTGGAGGGGACTTTCCAGAAAACAGCAACAGCAAAAAACCCCTAAGAACTTATCTGCTTCGTGCTATGAAAAATAAGTGCTGTAAAAAAAAAGGCAAAAAAAAAGGAGGGGGGAGACGCTGATAATTCATAGTACAAGCAGATCTGAAGGTTTTATATACAGGCATCTGTTTATGATGCATATAATACATAGGTTCTTTATTTCTTATATCATTCAAGGATGTATACTGAGTAAGTACTTACTTATAGAATTAATATACTCAGAAGTTCATTCAATAAAACTGCCGTAAATGATTATTATCATTTAACCAAGTCACTTTGGGGCTACAAACGTGATTTTTGTGTGGCTTCTTCCCTAAATGAACTTTTGTTCTGGCATACAGATTATTGTGCCAATAATAGCACAATATAAGTTATCCATGGGCAAAATGCCTGCTCATCAATATCTATATTTGTATGGATAAGAATCCACTTGAGAAATTGATGGTAGCCAAAAATTTACTGAACTTAGGAGACCTGAGAAATTCTTTGTAATTGTGAAATTCAGTTAATTTTTACCCATTGATCCATTTGTAGACATTTATGAATTTCTCATTAAAGTAAATTTATCATAATTATTAAATAGTAATTTAATTATTTTGTCTTAATAGAGAAAAATAACTCCTAAGCAGTCCCCAATCTAGGAATGCTTTTGGCTCTAAAAGTTCGTTGTTTGAAACCCAAAACATCTTCCGGTGAGAAATGGTGTCATGATTAGGACAATCTCAAAACACTCTTTTAAAAAAAATAGCTGATCTGCTTAATGTCAGATTAACTTCTGAGTTTTGAGACCACCACGCTAACACAGGATGGAACACAGAGGAGAAAGAGTTATCATACTTTTGGTAACAGGCCAGTCTTGACAATATTTGAAATAGGAAAGGTTTGTACTAGTTTTCCCCTTTCCTTGGGTCCTACTGGGTGTCTCTTCCCAGGCCATCCTAAGGGGACAATGAATCGAGTTTTCATAATTGCCCATCTTCCCGCCTTTTCCTCCCCCACCTCCAAACCACATTCCTGCTTCCTCTAGAAAATCAGATGTTGGGAGAGGAGCAATACAGAGAAGCTAAAGCTCGTGACTCTTAGTCCTTTAACCCTCAGGACGAATCTTTAAGTGGACAAACAGCAGACAGTAGAGCCTGGAGCTGCTAAAATCACGATTGCCCTTTCGAGGACAACATTTGTGGGCAAGGTTGTGCCGTTAGCTGACAGGACTTGCTGGTGTGTCCGCCAGAGGGGTCAGACTTCGTCACTTGTTTTTCTCTCAGCATCCTGCCTGAACCTCTAGATTCACTGGGGTCTTTGTGAGTGACAGCCAGGGAACCACAGGGGGGAACGTGAGGGAAGCGATGGCATTTGTGGGTTCGGATTGTTTGTAAGGATACTCTGTGTAAGCTGAGCACTGCCTATTTGGATTAGAATACATGGGAAAGAAGTAGCTGGAGCTTCCTCTTAGCCACACAAGTAATTGAAATGGTGTATATGTTTTCAATTAATCATTTGCTTACCTTGGGACTGAGTTACTCAAGAGAAAGCATCGCATCTTAATTACCTTTAAATCCCTAGGTCCAACACACTGCTTGGCACACAATAAAGATTATTAACTATCTTACAGGCACATGCTGGGTGAATTTTAGCAGGAAAGAGAATGGAAGATGCTTCTTAAGATCAGAGTGAATATGAGGAAGGAAGGGCATTAGAAAGGTTGGGGGAATGGTAAAGACTAAATAGATTGAAATTAGAGAAAAAATTAAAATACGTTGTGATGGCTTAACCATCTAGTAGTCCATTCGATTGTGTTCTGGGCGAGGATACAACCCAGAATGTGGCGGGCAACTTGGCTCATATTCCTCATGACGGGGCTACAGAAATGGTTAAGAAATGGGATTGGCCCTCCAATAACTCAAAGCCCAAAAGCAAAGATGGGATCTGCCGTTTACTCTTATTAAGCCCAACCCGATGTTTTAGGCCTTTCGTCCATGTACAGTTGGTTTATTTTGCCAGGAGAGGGGCACGCCCAAGGTCACTCAGCAACTGAGAGATTGTTTTCAGGAGGAGACCAAAGTCACCCACTCTACTCCATGCATATGGCAGCCACGTTTTCTGTGGTGAAATTCAAAACATGCCGGACAAAGCATTTTCAATGCTTCTGGATGCGACAGACTGTCTGAGAGTTATGGTAAAAATGATGAACTAAAAATTTCTGCCACCTTGAATGGTTTATGGAGACAACAGGAGTAATACACTTTCAAAGGATTCACGAAGTGGACTGTGTTCTCTGTCCTATGTCAAGTTGTAGAGTGTGACTTCAGTTGTATGGATTTTGAAGTGATCTTCCCCCAACAATGAAGAGGAAAGGAGCTGTTTACGAACAAATAGAATTCGTTGAATGCCCTGCCAAATTACCAATAACTAGATGGATGGCCAGATAAAGCAATATAGCGATGGAAGGCATCACCAAATATTACAAATCTGCTTATTTACGCAGGCTCAGGTCTTCTATAGGAGATGCATTAAGAATTCAGACAGAGTACTAGCTAAAAGTTTAGTATGTGCGGGTTGAAATTTTAGCACGGAGGCAAGTTTTACCCTTTATCAGGAGCAAAGGGATGAGCGAGCTTACATCTAAACTCGAGTCTTCTAGACCCCATATTGTTCTCTTTTGACTATACCACGTGACTTCTAATAAGATATAATTTGGATGGTTTTAGGTCACATTGATTTAATGTGCTAATAAATTCCAAGACAATTCCAATGGATCGATGGTTTACGATAAGGACAGACTGATTTTCTTTAGGAGAAAATACTCTGAAAAATCCAGCTAGCCAAACAGTCTTCTGTTGGCGTTTTGTGCTTCTTCTGTCTATAGATTTTTTACTCTGACTTTAGATAAGTGTGCAAGTGTCAGAGTAAAAACTAGGAAGATTATGTTTATATAGAAGAAAAATTAAGGAATGAGATGACTCCTTTTCTCTACGAATTAATCAGCCGCGCTTTGTGGAAATAGTGCAAACAAATGGAATGGAACAGACAGAAGGGAGAAGAAGGTGCGAGTTCTCTTAGTCAGCATATGGGGAAAGCAGGCTTGAAAAACTAGCTCTTTGGTGAGTGACTCGGTTGAGTTTTTTCCCCCATTGGTCAGTGTTTAATGTAAAGCGGGTTTCTAAAGAAATACTGATGCTGTCACCCTTTATGCCTTTCCCTGAGTGAAAGAAAGAAAAAGAAGAGTCAGAAGAACTGATCGAAAGGGGTTTGGCTTTCTGAACAGAGAACAACATGACAGGAGACTATTCAATAATGAATATTTATTGCTTAATGCTTCCTAGCCTGGAGGAGACACTTTCTGAATATTTTTAACATTTCTCCTTTCTAACATCTCAGCTGTCAGAATTGAATGGTTCACATGTAAACTACATTGTTTTGGTTTAACTAACAAAGAGAGTGATAAGACATGAATTGTTTGTGACAGCCCCGAACATCGATAACAGAAGACATTAATGCCTGCAGACACAGCCTACATGGTACAATTCTGGGAGCAAAAACGCTTATTATGTTAGGCCAATGTGTTTTGACCTAGTTTTGCTTTTCTGCTTGGAAATGATGTCAGTATTAGTTACATCATCCCTGAGGATGAGCGATTTCACATTCTTGTTTATTTCAGCATCATTTTATTAGTTTTGTAGATTTCTGACCTCCAAGAAACCAAACTCATCATCACTGACTCGCATTTCCCATTTCCAATGAGTCTTCTGCATAATTGAGAGGATTTCACGTATTAATAAAACAAGCGAAGATGCAATCTTCAAAGACATTCATTTCTCCTTGACCGGGAGCCACTGCCCTCTTGAAGACTCCAAGAGGCCAGCCCGTGTTCTACTAATCAGAATTAGTCTTCTTTTCTTTGTCCTATGGGGTGGGAATAAATTACTGTGCCTAAGACTGCCATAGTCGAATGACAGAGCAAACAAATAAGACAAAGGGGTTGATGGGACATTTCCCAGCTCATCCTCCTTAAATTTGCCCATCGCATATTTCTGTTTTATCCATCCAGTAGAAACAGGCCCATCATATTTTTCCTATTTAACATTTTTATTGAATAATTTTCACAATGAATTATCTCCTTAGTTGATTTCGAATACATTTTTTCCTGCCGTTTAATACTTTCGATCACCAGGGGAAAGAACCATTTCATTCTTTCATACATTTATGAATTCCAATCTTCCAAGAGTGTGAGTTCTTCCCATGATCAACTTCCATCAAATTTACAAGTATAATTTGCTGCCAAAAGACCTTGAACGGCTTTGGGCGCACGTGTTTGAGCCTTCTTTATTAACAAATGTTATCAGGCAGAAGCCTACAAGAATATGTATCTGTGGTTCGCCTTCAAAAATCTACCGTTGGCTCTTGTTTTCTAATTACATTCCTTTGTCGTAAGCTCCTTTGCACCTCCTCTGTCTGAATGCAGAAAACCTAAGCACTACTAAACCAACTGAATTTTAGCCAGGTAAGTTGCTGATGAGCTGTGGATCATTTAAAGAAACGAGATGAAAGTAATCGGGGTAGCTACAAGTCCCGCGGGCTTCAGATGTTGCTTGATGAAGTCAGCTCAGAGTATTATATTCCATGTCTGATCCTCATGCTAATTTGAATAGTAGCATCCTGAAGAAAAACTTCTTTAGAGGATTTCTGGAATCCCTAACTGGTATATAAACACTGTCACTCGAAAGTTATACAACTATAGTGATGTCCATTTCTAGGCTTTGATGACAGACCCCCAGCAGAGTTTCTGATTATTGTAGCCAGATCCGAATCTAGTTCCCTTTTATTACCTAGATAGTGGCCTTCCATATTTACTATTTGCACTGTCCCCCCCCCCCGGCCACTTTGCATTATATCCTAAAGATCTCTTCATAACAGTACACAGAGCTTCGCCACTCTTTTTAAAAAAACAACTAAATAGCATTTAATTTATTTGACCCTTCCCCTACTGGTCACAGGGTCGTGTGCAATTTTTTGTCATTAAAACACTGTGCATGGAAAAGCCTCGGGCATTCATTAGTTTGTGGAGGGCAGGTGTGTCTGTATTATAAATCCCAGAAGTGGAATTGCTGGGTCAAAGGGTGTATGAGGTTTTTAATTTTGATGAATAAGTAAAATTGCCTACCCAGTGTGTGAGTGCTCCCCCAAAGGCTCCCAAGAGAGTGCATTGTCCAACTTGTACATCTTCGCCTACTTGTTTCACGAAAAGAGGTATTACTGTATAGTTTCACGTTTATCTTATAAGTTCGATGGTGAGCATCTTTGCATATATTTAAGGCCATTCATTTCTTATGCGGTGTCTGTTCACATTCTCCTTTTTAGATTATTCCTGATACTTATTTTTAGGCTATCTTTATAATTATTCACCAGAGTGCTATAGCTTGTGGACTGTCCCCAAGTATATTGGAAATAATCCAAAAGGGACGCCTATAGTGATATAGCTAATTCTAAAGATTTTATACGAACGGAGGTGGAGCTGCTTCACAGTAAACATTCATGTGTGAGTCTAGATTTCCAGGCCCGTTTATCACTTTCTCTTCTCCTCTCTAGCCAGTGGATATCAAGGGACTGAGTTTTATAAATTAAAAATAACTCCCGAAGTGTTGAAAGCTTATTCCTGAGGGTCTAATTCTGAGAGGATTTTATGTTGTTAGTTTGTTGGAATGGCGACCATTCTCCAAGGGAGAGGTTCTACGTTAAATACTCAGGACTCTGGAAAAGTCTTTAAGGAAATAGTCTGTACTATTCCTATCAGAAACCAAAATGTCAGCGTGCATCATTTATAAGAGTGATTTTAATATTTCTACATATTGGGATGGTTCTGTGTCAGCTTTCTTGAAGACTGCGGCTTGAGGATTAAGAGCAGTTCCATGAGTATAAGGTTTCAATGTATATTCTTTTAATAAGGAAAATCATTTAGTGCTTTTAAATATGCACAAGTACTTATCATTTTATGGGTCCGATCCAACTACTTAATTATGTGATTGCAGTTACCTCCCCTGTGAAATGGAAATAATAGTCACAATCCCTACATTATAGGGTTGTTAGGAAGATTCGATGAGTTAGTATTTGTCCATCACTTAGAGTAGCACCTGATACAGACTAAGCACTGTGTAAGTGTGTGTTAAATAAGTTATAGAATGGTGTTTATCCAAAAACGTAAAGGGTCTGAGACTTTACTTGCAAGCCAACCATTTAGCCTGCTGCTGTTTCTCGGATATTGGCAGAGGACACGAGATTCCTGGGTCAGAGACGAAGGATCTTATCATTCACGACACAGCAAGTACCTTTTGACCTTTGCTCCTCAGAACCCTAAGAGTTCCACAGAGGAGAACTGCTTGGGGCAGGAGGAGAATGTGTTGCCACAGACACAAGAAGAGGGAAGAGATGAGGGAGCAAGAGCCATCCTCTAGTTCCCCACCATTTATTTCAACAAGAGCTCGTATGTTTTATTCAGCTTTTCTGCTCTTCTAAAATATTAGGCTTCAGATTGAGATTTCATTTGAACAAAGACATCTTTCTTTCAGGAAAAAAAAAAATGAAAATGCCAGGTCTAGTACAATGGTGTTTGACATTATTTTGACAGCAGTAAAACTACTGTTTAGTTCAGAGAATCACTCCAGGCAGGAGATTTGAAAGCACAATGTCAGAGACCCTTGGGTGAGGACGCTGAGGTGCCACTTCCTAGCTCTGTGACCTTGGGTGGATTTCTTAAGCCTTCCAAGTTTTCTTATCTGTGAGATGGAGATGCTACCAGCAACTCATAGAGTTATATAATGACAAAACAAAGAACTGTATATAAAAGGTGAAATATAAAGCACTTAACAGTATTGGTTACATGTCAGGCATTAAGAAATGTTAGGTTTACCTTTTGGTTTTCTGAAAACAAACTTTAGGTTTCAGAGAAGCTGGGTTTTATGGACATTTCTACTTGTTGGCCTCTGATAAATATACACCCACGCACACATAGAGGTGTGTGTATCTGCATCTATGTACACACAGCGGAGTAATGTATTACATCGATGTAATGATATAAAGGCATCTCTTCAGGCAGATATCTGTGTGCGTGTGCATATGCACAAATACATATGTTTGTGTGTGTATAAAAAATATCTCTGTAAAGTATAAGGAAACTAGTTGGTTGCTAAAAGTATACCTTTATAGAACAGATTCTCCTAATATGCTAAAACAATACCCAATCTTATTGATGGACATGATCACTTATCATTAGTTTCCATATGTTAAGGAAAAAGTTATTCTGACACTTGTTAAAATAGTCAGGAAGACTTTACTGTGATAGCAGTGGGGGAGGGAGATCTGACTCAACTCTGATTATAGCACAGACAGCCAGGAATTTATACAGAGCTGGAAAATTAATCAAAGGAGACATCAAGGGTTGGGGGATTCTTGCTAAGCCGACTTCACCGGATTCTTGCTGAAGGCAGGCCTGGTGATTTGATAACACAGGTGGTTAATTCTCTTTAAACTGATTTTGCAGCGTCATTTCTTTATGTGGATACCAAGTTTTCTTTTTTTCCCAGTTTTATTAAAATATAATCGATCTATAGCAGTGTGTAAGGTTAAGGTGTACAACATAATAATTTGACTTACATATATCGTGAAATGATTACCACGATGTTAGCTAACATCTATTATCTATGTAGATATAATACCCTGGAAAAAAAAAACTTAAGTCAAAAAACAACAAAAAAGAAAGAAATGTTTTCCCTTGTAATGAGAACTCTTATGATTTATGGTCTTGACACCTTTCGTATGTACCGTACTGTAGTGATAATGATAATCATCACATTGCATATTACTGCTAACATTGGGCTGTGCAGTCCCAGCAAGGACAGAGACCAAGGTCAAGGCCTCATCAAGAAGAAGGCTCAGAGGAGCCTGACTAAAGTTCGGTTAAGGAAAGGATCTTTATCACATAGCATAATCCAAGAAAGCATTTTTTTTACCCATTTTATTCTTTATGACAATTAAATTATTTTACAATATTACATACCTGTCTTTAAAACTATACTCAGAAATGAAATTGCATTTATACTCGTGCACATGTATTCATGTCCTTAACGCAAAAAGAAAAATACTAAGCAGAGCAGTAAATGCAAAAGGTAGAATTGGAAAAGAATGTATTTTGGAGGTAATAGGGTTGCTACTATAAAGAGCTAAGAATCTAACATTGAGCATATCTACAACTATGAATGCAGCCATTGGATGCTCTTGTTTTCCAGCTCTCTTTTGGTCTATAGAAAGAGTGGTTTTTAAACAGTTTTCCATTTTGAAATAATGATAGATCCATGGGGAGCTACAAAACAATATACAAGGAGGTCCCAGGCACCCTTCAGCCACCCCTATCTCCCTTCCTTAACCCCTGGCAACCAGTAATCAATTCTTTAGCTCTATAATTTTGTCACTTCAAGAATATAATATAAATGTAATCATACAGTATACAACCTTTTGAAATTGATATCTTTTAAAACTCAGCATGATTCTCTGGTGGTCCATCCAAGTTATCACATGTATCAACAGTTTGATCCTTTTCATTACCCAGTGGTTTTCCATGGCATGAGTTGTTTCCTGTTTGGGCTGTTCCAGTAAAATTTCTATGAGCCTTTGTGTACAAGAGGTTGTGTGATCGTGAATTTCTACTTCTCAGGGATAAATGCCCAGAAGTGCGATTGTTGGGTCATGGGGTCAGTGCGTGTTTAGTTTGCAGTGCCCTGCCCAGCAGTCTTCCAGAATGGCTGAACCATTGACTGTTTCC
Organism: Macroglossus sobrinus; assembly: GCA_004027375.1. Lineage (NCBI taxonomy): Eukaryota > Metazoa > Chordata > Mammalia > Chiroptera > Pteropodidae > Macroglossus > Macroglossus sobrinus. The sequence continues at coordinate 77,557 of PVKZ01003709.1, read as the reverse complement.
ACCAGCAATATATTGGTGATCCAGTTTCTCCGCATCCTCCCCAGTATTTGATGTTGTCATCATTTTTATTTTAACCATTTCGGTAGCTGTGTAATGGTATCTCATTTATGTTGGTTTTTAACAGGTGAAGGACTAGTTCCTGATGCCATATAGGTGTGTTCAATACCTCCTAGGTACAGTGCTCACACCCGGATGAGCCTAACTTGGGTGCATGACGGAGTTGTTAAAATTCCCTGTGACTGCTGGTTCTTCAGCTGAACCCTGGCTAAAATATCAATGAGCAAAAAGGAAATGATGCTGTGTAAAATACATCTTTAAACATTATACAGAGATGGCAGACTCATACTTCATGCATATTCACTTTGGAGAACAGACACATTTAATATTAGAAAGAATTGCCAAATTGCCAAGACTATATAAAATCTCTCTCCTCCCCCTCCCCCCAAACATATACCCTTGCCTTTGCATAACTACCTAGGAGCATGATCTATCTCCATTATCAATATGTAGATAGATATGTATATATACATAAACACACATTCACAGGCTCTTTGGAGTTTCATCTTAAATGTTCCTCAACACCCAATCTAGATTATTCCAGGTCAGAATTTCTCAGCTTTGGTCCTATTGAAATTTGTCCTTAGATAACTTTGTGTGGGGCTGCTCTATACATCAAAAAATGTTTAGCAGCATCTCTGGCCTCTACCCTTTAGCTGTCAGTAGCAACCCCTCCAATTCCTCCCCCCGAACTTTTGACAACCAAAAATATCTCGAGACATTGCCAAATGTCCGCTGGGGGACAAAATAACACCCCTACCTTCTTTGAGAATCACTGGTCTAGGTGGAAGACAAGGAAAAGCTCAGGCTTCAAAGCACCTCGCTGGGTCGCAGAAACTTGACAAGCATCTTGAGACTTGTTCAGGTGCCCACGTGGTTACTTCTGATAAATCCCAGTCCCTTTAAATGTGCTTTTGCCCATTATGACGGAAGGTTAGTGGTTAATAGAGAGAGATATCAGCCCCTGTTTCTTAAAGAATTTGTACTCAATACTTTTAAAAAACAAATTGAACACACATAATTAAGAACAAAATTTCAAGTAAGTTTTATTTTATTTCGTATCGAGTTTATCACATATTAGATATGATTATTGTAATAGGTATAAAATTGAAAATATATACAATATCTATTAAATGAGGTATATCTGGAATGCATAGAGAATTTCACAGAGAAATTGGCACAATATTAACTTTTTAAGCTTGTTTTGCTGAATTCTGTAATGGTAGAGGTTTTAAGACATTTAAAGAGCTCCAAAACAGCAAGAGAAAACACAATCAGTTTTTTGAGTTTAAATTATACTTATATAGTAAAAATAATTATTTTATCATAAAATACTCCTTTTAAAAATCTTAAATTGCATTTACAGGGTAAAAAGAATATATTTTATATTTATTATGTCTTAAGATATTATACAGATACATTTTTCTATTTTAGAATTAAAGAGGTGAAAATAATTATTTGAACTATTGAGAATAGTATATTCTTATTGCTATTAGAATTAAAATAGGTATCTTATGTTTACATACAAATTACAGATTACCTGAGACAAGACTAAACTATAGCCTCATCTAAAAATTAAATATTCCTATATCAGTTACACAATTGAAATTGCACTCCTGTTTTCATCCTTATCCTTACTCATTTTATTAGTAACAGAATCTAAGTTGTTACAGTGTGCTTGAAGATTCTGACAATAGCTATCATTAATTCATGGCTATAATGGCCCTGTCTGTAAACACCACCATTGAATTGTATGACAATACGAATCCCCCAGCAATGCTAAGCCAATCGAGAGTGAGTGAAGCCTTTCTTTCTCAGAAATAGAGATTGATAAACTGCCTGAGGTATCTATATTTCTAGAAGAAGGTGCATCCTGAAGTGTTTTTATTCTCTTCTACGAGCTTTTGTTCCCAGCAGACTAAATTCAAGTGACACTTAAATACAGCAAAGGCTCTTGGGAGTGGATGGGTTCTAATAAGAAAATTAACCAAGAACAAATATATTGAAATACAGATTGGCTCCTAAAATAATAGAATACATTTGTAAATGTAGTTTCATAGCTTGACAAATAATATCAAAAATACTTGAAAATGCTTGACTCCATTTAAAAAGTGTCCAAGGGGATTTATAGACTATTTAGAGAAGACCTTGGAGGAAGAAATATTATATCCATATGAGTCAAGAAAATGATCTTTCTTTGTTTATATAGAAGAATCTTTGCTTCTAAACTAAGAATACATATAACTTCATAGGTTACAATTACCGTTCTGGTAGAAAATTATACCACTTTCCTTTATGTAATATTCTTCCAGAAAGTCTCTATGAAGTTATAACATTATAACTTAATGTATCCTTTATGTGGCTTCATTGAAGATCCGTGTTGGAGGAAGTAAACCACACTTCCGTTTCCTACATAGTCCTTATGAGCGGGGCAAGAGGTTCATTTATTTTTGGAGTTATATAGCAAAAAGTTACTAGAACCCAAAGTAACATACCTCTGATTTTCAACATTGCCCAACAAGCTTTATGTTATGATACAGTTTAAATCTAATAATGTCACCTTGGTCCTCACCTGTCCTGGACTATCTCTTTGCCTTCCTTTACCTTTTTATAGGCAGGAATTGTATGAGACGACCCTTAAGAGTTACAATATCGTCTTACAAATTGGGATGATTGGCCGAGGTTATAATGGCAGCTGAACGTTCATGCAAATTCATAAATTGTCAGTAAAGAAAAAAAGGACTTCAGAATTTCGGTGTTCTTTCAAACAACTCCAAATAAGTCCTTGAAACCTGTGCAGTGGGCAGTAGATGGTCTGAATTTTTCTCAATACCTAGCACACAACCTACTTACTCATCTGCTGAATATACGGATTACTGAATTAATTAAAGAAAGTGAATTTGAAAATGTAACATCGGTTATTTGGGATAAAATGTCACTTGCATGTAATGGAACATCATAATCAAAGTTGTAGTGGTTCTCGAATACTCTCGCTGGTACTAGACCTCATTGGAGCCTGTCAAATTATAATATAGGAAAGCAATATTCAGTCTAAGAAAAGATTTGTCAGTCTTAAAAAATGTATAGAGCAGAGGAAATTTTCATGCTTTTTTTCCTGATCCCAAAGCCTTCTGAGAGCATTTCAAGCTGTGCATTAGCTTTGAGATGTTAAACTTTGAACCAAGGGTAGAAAATGTAATTTCGATAAATGAAGGATACTTCTGATTAGATCCAGCCTAGGGTAATGAAATGCGTCTAGGTTTTAAATTATTGTGTACGCGATAATGTCAAGGTAGAGTCATCCCTATGGTTCATGGTTTTCTTGTAAACAACACGCTGCCTTGTTTTTAAATTTCAGATTTTCTCATAGAGCTCTTATCTAATGATCATTTTAAGAATCTACAAAAAGTAAAGTATTTACCATTCAAATTTACATATATATGAATATATATTTTTCTTTTTAATTCCAAAGACTTGCTTTTGGCCTTTTGCCCAAATATTTTTTTTTAAAGGATACGACAATATTAAATATCTGGGCAGGTTAAAATTTTGTAACATTTACCTATGAATGTTAACTAATGCTTTCTTTTTTATCTGCTAAATTGCTACATAAATGCTTTTACGATTATGTTACCGTTGATATTGAGACATCATCTTTATAACTTTCAAAAACATACAACTCTTTGGGCTGGAACCATCACAGCTGCTTTCAATTAAAAATCTTCCCAACTGGTTTCTTATCACCACCTCTGCCACAGATGACATCACTGGAAGTCAAAGGTCTGTGAGGTTCATTTTTTTCCTACCTGGTCTTGTTTGATTCCCATACTGTCACCAGCAACTCCAGAAATGCTAACATAGCAGGGGATTCTCACGAGGCCCATTCCTATTTGGGACGTCATTTGCAGGTACCAAGTTTATCCTTAGATAAAATCTCTATGTGTCTCCCTATTGCTTTTACCCGTGTTTGGCCCCTTTACACAGCACAGAACACGTGTAGTTACTCTGTTCTCTGACAGCACTTCAAAGAAAAAGCTAACAGGGCCTTCTGGGGGCATTTTTCCAGGTTAAATATGCCCAGATGTGTTTGATTTGGACTCTATCCTTTCGGATCAAGCAATGTTAGTAAGTACAAATGTCCAACAGTTAAATGATCTATCCATGGGAGAGACTCACCTGATTGGAGGAAAGAGATACCGTTTGGCTTCTAATAGCCAATGATCTTAAAGCCACTATTTTCAGTTCTCACTGCCTGGATTATATAGACTTTGCCTAGCTTACTTCTGGAATGGAAATTTTGAATCTTTGCTAGTGAGTGAGCGATGCTGGCAGGGATATAGGTCCTAGGAAAAAAATCATTAATGGACAAAGTTTAAATTTTGTTCCCTTTGCCTGTCTGATACTCCATGGATATTCGCAGTAACTCGTTGGTGTGTGTTAGAGGACTCAAAATATTAATCAAATAAAGTTGTCCTAAGATGGAAGAGAAGAAAATAGGGGGTAGGTAAGTAGGAAAATAAGGGGATGAGGAATCAGGAGCTTTCTTCAGCTATCTGGAAGGCAACTTAAATGATTTGAACATTGTAAGAAATGACATGTGGAACGTATACATAAGTGTGTTGGCAATAAGATATTTAGGGATCGACAGATCGAGCCAGTACCTAATGAAAAGGAAAGTAGTGAAGAGCTAGATTTGAAACTCAGGTGTGTCTTGTTTCCCCTCTGGCACAGTTCTCGGCATGTACCAGGCGCTCTGTAAATATTTATTGAGTAAATGATAGGATGAGCATATGGTGGCAGAGAGATGCCCTGAGTCTATAAGCAAAGTTTGCAGGCTATCTTTATCGCTTCAAAAAAATAGAAATTGTACAGTCATCATTTTTAAATGATTATTTTCATCAGACACTTCTAAACATGGGGCTCTGTGAAGTTAAAGAGTAGAGGTTTTAAAAAATATTAAGTGAAAGGAGACAGCCATAAAGGGCCCCGTATTATATGATCTGTTTATATAAAATGTCCTGAAAAAAGCAAATCTCATAGAAACAGAAAGTAGATCAGTAGTCGCCAGGAACTGGGAGGGAGGGGAAAATGGGGAATGACTGCTAGTGGGCGTGGTGTTCCTTTTTGGGGTGATGAATATGTTCTGGAATGAGACAGTGCTGAGGGTTACACAATCTTGTGAGTGTACTGAGAACCACCGAATTGTACACTTTAAATGTGTGAGTTTCTGATATGTAAATTACACTTCAGTAAAGCTGTTTTTTTTTTAATGATAAGCACAACACTAGCATTTAAAAAGGGGGGAGGAGTTCCTTAATGCTTAACCAGTCAGGAACCACTTGCTAATTTTATGTAGATTTTATCACATATTAAAATACTAATGTTCCATCTCTAAAGGGAACCAGCAGAATATTCCTCCAGCCAAAGAGAGCGGAGGTGGGCCCTGCTGCTGGTGACATCCCTCCTTCCTCGGCCCCAGGAATTAGGGAAAAGTGTGGAAGTGTAAATGGAACAAGGACAGTGCTCAGAGCTTGGGTCTTGAGACTTCTAGGACCTGTGGGCAGCTCTAGGCTCCGGAGGAGAGTGGGGGGAGTTTCAAGCTGTTGGCACCATTCTCATACCATGAAAATCTAGGCCAGCGGTCAGCAAACTTCTTTGTAAAGGCCGGATAGTAAATATTTGGGGCTTTGTGGGCCATACAGTCTCTGTCGAAACGACTCAACTCAGCCCTAAACAATATGGAAACAGGTAAACAATAGGTAAATTGGAGGTGACTGTGCTGCTCCCCAAAATGCCTCATTTATGGACCCTGAGATTTGAATTTCATATAATTTCCACCTGTGGCAAAATATTACTTTTGATTTTTCTTGCAACTCTTAAAATAGCCAAAGCATCTGTAGCTTGCAGGCCACACACGACAGGCAGAGGGCTGTAGTTTGCCTACCCTGGCTCTACACTAATGGCCCAGGCAGGTGCCCAGCTAATCTGCAGGTGATGGCGAAGCATGCTAAATGCCTTAAGTCTCTGTACAGGTCAAAGCAGTAAATAATGCTACATTATGTTTCAAGGCCGAGCTAGTGAGATCTTACATTGCGACAGTCCACTTTTTAGCAAAATCTGAAACATCAACAAATACGATCTTTTCTAAAGAGTATTTTGAGTATAATAATGCTACCTTCTGTGGTTTGGAGATTTTATTTTTCAGTCAGGAAAGCTAGGATATCTTGAATATAGGCCATTAAGAAGTCTGCCAAGGCTGTGAATTTAAAGCCTTGGGAATTTTTCATTGCCCCTGGCTGCTGAATTTTAACAGCAAAGTTATTAAGTTCACATTTTTTAAAAAAAAACTACCAACAATGCTTCTTTATACTTTGTCTGCATTTGATACACTTCCAGAAAGATGCTCTTTAATTTGACTAATGAGTGCATCTATTGTTATTTTAATGACAAGTAATTTACAGAAAGAAAATTGCAGCGAGCCCATCTCATATCTGGAAGGAGAAGTCCCGGATGTTCCAATCCATGAGGGAGCAGCTGGTGTTAGGTGGCTCCTACAGGGTCCCACCACTAAGATAGAAAAGTTTGAAATATGTTGACCGTTTTATATTATGCTCTTCGGGCTTCTTTTTCAACCTGAGTAGAAGTCAGAAGTTGAGAAACATGGAGATTTGGGGGAGATCTGGCCTATTCCCTGTAACCCCTAAGTATCCCCCTTCCTTCTGTCATACAAATCTTTAGATCTCTTAATTTGAAGAAAAATTCAACCTGTGTTTACTAGGATCGGAAGAGAATTCAGGGGAGAAAATCAAATGTTGAGCTCACCACAGTTTTCAGCATAAACTTCACTGTTTGACTGAGTTTTTGATGCATAAATAAGTCAAGTGCCCACTGAGGCCACAGCAGACCTTATAGATAACCAAGATGAATTAAACATGTGCCGTGTCCTCAGGGGACTTCCGGTCTATTCGACTTTACAGAAAAACCAACAGAAATATCCTAACGAATATGGCAACTGCAAAACTTCCTTCCTGATTCTAAAACTTTTTCCATATGTTTATATGTATACATACAGAAAGTATGTATAAAGTATATAAAGTACATAAAGCATATACATAATGTGTATACATTCATATACATAAGGTATATAACGTATATAAAGTATACGAAGTGTATACACAGTGTATATAATACGTATATACATGATATACATAACGCATATACATAATGTATGTATAAAGTAATGAATACAGCATCTCAATGTCAAATGATTGTTTCCACATCGTACAATACTAAGTGTCAAGGCTAAAGTCTGCCTTAAAGAAGGTCAACTGTGGCTTTGCTCTTGTAATAATGGAAGAGCTAAAGAGACTATTTACAAAACTATCTCCTGAAAAATAGAAAACATTTTATGCAAATGATTATTTGAATTCTACTAGCAGTGATATTCCAGTTTCTGTTACTCAGGCCTTTACCATTTTATTCCTCGTTGCAACTCTATGAGTTAAACATTACGAGTACTCTTTTACACATGAGAAAAATGAGACCTAGAAATGTTTAAACCTCGCAGCAGGTACCAGAGTTGATAAAATACTGGAAAAGCTTCAAATTCAGCTACATCTAATCCCTAATAATCCCCTTCCTTCTCTTTGTGCCTTAGCATATCACTTAGCAATTCCCACCTCTACTTCCTGACAGAAAATTTAGGAAAATTGAGGCATGGAAGAGTATTCAGACTTCATGTGTCTTCTAGAATAATCCTTCGAGTAGCCCGTTATAGAAAATGAAGGCGTGGGGACTTAAGCAGATGAAACATTTTAGATGTAGAAAGAAAAGTTTCAAAGCATAAAAAGGACAATTCTAGTGAAACATATCAGATGGACGCACGGGCTGGAGAAGGTTGTGAGCACTAGTCAACCAGGGGGTGGGGGGTGGGGAGATGGGGAGCACTGGGACCTTGATCATTTAAGTGAAGGTGATGAAACTCCTTGTAAGGGACAGTTGATCAGAGCAGGGGTCAAGAGCTAGGTCTTGAGTGGCCAGGATTGATTGTGGGTTCTCACAGGGTTGAGATCAGTAAGAGGCCCAAGATTGGAAACTTGATTTGAACTGATTGTCACTGACCAGGGTCAATGACCTAGGAGACAAACAATACCACTCACCGTTGTGATTGTAGAGAAGGGAAAGTGTATTAGTTTACTATTGCTGTGTGACAAATTACCATAAACTTACAGGTTAAAACCACGCCTATTTATTAGCGCGTGGTTCTATTGGTCACAAGTCTGGGTGGCCCACTGTGTTCTCAGCTCATGAAGCTGCAATCAAGGCATTGGCTAGGCTAGACTCTAATCCGGAGGTCCTAGGGAAGAATCTGCTGCCAAGATCACTCTGCTTGTTGCAAAATTTATTTTCCTGAAGTTTTAGGACTGAAGTCTCGTTTCCTTGATAAACTTGCAGTCTACTCTCTTCTCTTAGGGGCCAGCTACCCGTGTTCCTTCTCATGTGGCCATGTGCACCCTCAAAGCAGTAAAGGCACATTCTTTCACACACATAATCTCTCTCTAAATTTCACTTCCGCCATCAGGTGGGAAAGGCGCTCAGCTTTTCAGGGTCCAGGTGGTCAGACTGGGCTCTGGGTTATCTTTCTCCCATGAGGTTGACTGTGCTCTATAACACAATACAATTAAAGGACTGACAGCTCACATTCATACGTTCTGAAGGTTCAGGCAGATACCTTTGGGCCACCATTTTAGTCATCCTGTCTACCACAGACAATGATGGTCTTCAGCTGCTGCCTTGCTCCTTTGTGAGCTGTGTTGCCTGTGATCACAACAGCTTTGTGGCTGGTTGGTCCATTCTCTCCCAGGGTTAAAAGGCAGATGAGAAACTCTATAGTGTTTCCTTCCTCCTGACGCTTGTTTCTTCCTGCAAGGAAATTTGTATCTTTGGGCATTCTTTTCTCTCTGGGACCACCTCCTGGATGTTGGTGCTAAGACACACTAGAGGGTAGACGGTCCATCAGTTTTACGACAACTTAAGGTTGTCGAGAAGAGGCATTTTAGAGGCCACGACAGCACTAGAGGGCAGCACAGAGCAAGAGCTGGTAAATGTGGAAATGTACTCACTGGTCCTAGGCCTTTCAGAGATGATCTGTTTATCTGTCCTCAAAGCATCTTCTTACCCAGCACGTGCCTCCTAATCCAGACTGCATTGAACATAGAAGAACATGGCAGATATAACATGTGCTGACCATGGGCGTGTTGCAAAAAATCAACTCACTAAAGATCTGCTTCTCGGGACCTCAGTTTCTCAAACTCAGAAATGGGCTGAAATTTAAGGATGAGACATTTAAAATTAAACTTCATCTTTTGAATTCCAGCTATGTGAAGGCCATTATTGACGAGTTTGATGCTGTAGCACAGTACTTCACAACCTATTCTCATTTTGGATCCCCTGAAGAGTCTTTTCACAGAGTTTTTCTAATCGATCCCCTCCATAGAATATTAACGCTACAACTATATTGGATATTGATTTATGTATATCTGTGCTTTGTATGTAAAAAAAGTAAAAACTTTTTTACGAAAAAAATAATGTTCTCCCCTCTGGGGCAATATCGTCGCCCTCACTGACAGTACATGTTGTCATGGGAAGAAAGAAATAGCTCACTTTTTGATATTTATTAAATCTTCAGCTTCCATGATCTATTCGATTTCACAAGTGGCAGTGATACTTCAGTTGTACTAAAAGGTACTTAAGATTAATCCTGGGAAATCAGAAGAGTCTTCGAACATGAAAAATCACCTAATATATTATATTTAAAATTACGGTCCCATTTTTGTGGATAACGTGTACAGAAAAAAAATGACTGGAAAGATCAATCTACCCAATGCTACTTCTTAGTGGTTAGATTCTTCTGCAGGCATTTGGCTTTGGGGGAATGTTATAAATGAATCCATATTACAATCGTGTCAAGAAAAATACTATTAGAAAGGTCACCCATTCTCTCTCTCTCTCTCTTTTTTTTTTGCCATCAACATTTAGGATTCATGGGCAGCGTAAACTCAGTCATTCACGTGTAGCAAAAGAAGGATTTTGCATGGCCCATTCGTGACTTCTTCAGATCTCTGGAGGGCTTCCTGCCTCAAAGTTTATTGTTGCGTTCTTCTTAATTCTGCTTGAGTGCATGTACATTATTTTCTGCAAAGAAATACCACCTACTAAAGAGTGTTTCTTCTGTTCTAGCAAGGTTTCGGTGTCCCCAGAGCTCCCTTAGTCCTGTTTACTTTGGATATTTCAGGAGTTACTGTAGGATTTAACTGTGGTGAGTCTTTAAGCCCTCTTTTGAAATTCACAAACTGCCTCTAATCTTCGAAAAATGTCACGTTACACTTTGGAGAGGTTTGGGAACTTGACGTTTTGTAGGCCAGTTGGGGTGTCGGCTGCTTCCATTCTGGGCACCTTGTTCCAATTTACGTCAGAGGGAATTATATACAGGTCAGGGCTGAGAGCGGGTTATAATTAATGGGGTGGACAAGTGGATTTTTAGTGTTTCATAAAATGAAATGGAAATCACATGTGCTTGGAATTGTTGTGTGTTTTAAAATATTTACGTTTATTCTAGTAAACATTAATTATAACTGATATAGTTCTCCCGTGGACTTGCTAACTGGGAGGTCACAAGCCATTGTTCACTAAGTAGCAAGGTTGAATGACAAGCTAGTTATATTTTTACAAAAGAGTACTTGGGGAGGTATCGGTGAGTGAACCCGTGGAAGCAATCCAGTCTTAGGTTTTTCGCCTAATTTTCTCTCATGTTTAAAGCACCCACTTGCCAATATGATCCAGATGTCAGTTCTTCTAAGTGAGACTGGGGAGTGCTTAGCTCGTGAATTCCTGAATGGATCCTGGTGGAGACGCATGCCCAATGCTTAACTAGTAGTCTTTTTTTATTTTAATGAACGTTTAGAAGGAGTTGAAGCACAACCAGAATCTAACCAGCGTCCAATTTTTTTTGCATCCATACATTAGAAAGTTCCAATTCCTTGCAGATGTAGCAGCAACCATGTTGCTAAGGAAAGAGATCTTTGAGTCAGAAAAACCCAGATTCTAAACTGGCTTTGCACCATGCTAGCTGTGTGACCCTGGGCAAGACGCCTTAACTATGAGCCTAGGTTTCCTCGTCTGCAGAATGGGGAAAATGACGCCTGCTTTTTAGGGTTTTGATAGGGATTAGAGACAATTTATATAAAGGGCCTGACAAACTATATATCTATATCTATCTCTATCTCTCTCTCTCTCTCTATATATATATATATATATATATATATATATATATATAAAGTCAGCTATGAGTGTATGAAGGAATGGTGGAAAAGAAAAAAAAGAAAATATAAAGAAAGCCTTATGTAAATTGCATCATATGTCAATCATTTGGATGTTAGGTATATAATTGACACATTCTTTATTCTTGCCTAGAAGTCTCCAACTTCCCCAAATACATATTATGTTCATGAAGTTAATCATTATTTTTGTACATATTCGTAGTTTTGTACAGTGAAGAATCAATATCAGCACACTCATCAGGGTATAATAGTTAACTAAGTAACATATCGCGAGATCTTTTCTAAGGAAGCTGTTTAAGTATTTGATGGAAATGTAACTTCACGTGGAGTTAGCAGGTACCAATCTATAGTACTTCCTGATTCTGCTTCTACAAACGAACCAGAAGAATGTTTGGCGTTTCTAAATGGGATGGGGTTACATTTCCAGACCCTTGACCAAAGATGCCTGTGTTACAGGTTTCCTCGCCTTTCTTCAGGATAAGACTTGGCGAAAGGATACTGAGAGAAGACAGTACAAACAGAAGGACAAAATGAGCAAGAAGGAAAACCCATTGATCATGAGGAAGATCTACACCGAGTTGTACATTGAGATCTAAAATATCTTCTCATTTCATATACTCTCAATACATTCCTGCCAAAGGCATATTGGTTGAAAAAAATTAATATGTAAATGAGTATGTTTATGCCTTACAATAAAGTCCTATTTTAGGGTGTAATAACTGTACCATTTTCAAGATAGCCATTATCCAGAAACACCAACACTGCCACTAAATTTGCCATCATTGATCTACCTATAAGGAGATCTTCTATAGGTCCATAAGTGAGATATAGCTGATCCCTTCAGCTTCATTTAGATGTTTATAGAAAGCTTTATGAAAATCCTGCTATGTGCTCAATAGCTAACAGAGTTCCGGGCACATAATAGGACCTCAGTATACATTAGATTTTGCCTAGTGCTGCTCTGAGGATTAGTGCATGGTAACACCTCTCACCCCCAGAAAAAGAGGGGTGTGTGAGTGTGTGTGTGTGAGAGAGAGAGAGAGAGAGAGAGAGAGAGAGAGAGAGAGAGAGAGAGAGAGAGAGAGAGAGAGTCTTAACTTTTTACATACACTGTAAGGATTTGGAATTGGAAATGATCTTAGCTGACATTTTTCTAATCTCCTACCCAATGCAGGAATTCTTTCTACAATAATCTTCACCAAAGGGCAGGAAGCCTGACATAAGACTAGAGGCTTCTTTCTGTCGGACAATATTTCATTAAATACAGTCATTATTATTTGGTAGCTCAAGGTGGCACAGTATAAAGTTCTATGAAAAACTGGAGCATGGAGCCCAAGTGAGAACTGGACTGATTGTGACCGCCTTGTGGAAGGGGGGACATTAGGGGCCAGTTTTGAGTCACCATTATGTTCCACCACGAAACCTAAATTCTAGTGCTTCCTTAGTGAGTTTAAATATATAATCAAAGGCGCTTACGTGCTCTTTAATTTGTGTTCAAATTGATTGGAAGCACTCTATGAAAATTATTCATGTTTTACACTTATCAAACATCAGGTAGGGAAGAAGGAATTTTGTGTGTTTCCTTTAGCACAGAAACTTATAAAAACCTCAGTTTCCCTGAATTTTGCCAAAAGAATCAAACCTCCCTATTAACCACGGTTTTTTTCAAGAGCTCTGTGAAATACAAGGAAGAAGACGATGTTATAATTTAACGTAAACATTGCTGGTCATTCATACATTCAACTCGCTCTCTTAAATCTCCTCTATTAATGATGAAAGAGAAAAAAGATCTTTATAATGATAATCTCAAGGAACAATAAAATTGGGAATTACCTAAAAACCTTTCAATTAGATCCAATATGTGGTTTGTAGTTATGCAAGTAAAGTGGACTCGGGCGTTTTAGGAACGTTTCAATGAGGATTTAAAAAAAAATAAAGGTTTTCTGTTCGGGGTTCAGTTAACCAGAAAATTAAATTAACCAGAACTCTCTCATTTCCAGAGAATTTCAATTAATTGAAGTTTGACTGTACTTTTATTGTAAGCTTAGTTCCCACACAAATGAATTCCATTTTCTGACTTATTTCTTGGAGAGTTCTCAGTACAATGAACACCTTGAATGAGCAAGGATTTTTGTTTTGGGATTTTAAATATTGATACGTATCTATATCTATACATATCTATACATCTATAAATATAGAGATAGAGAAAGATCAGCGGCAGAGGTGTGAATGTTTAAAAAAATATGGGTAGTTAATGCTCTCACATAATTTGACTTCCACCCTCCTCTGTCAAAGACACCTTTCTCCTTTCCTACCTGCCATTGAGATTTGAGAAGTCTTTTCCTAGAAATAAAACAATGCCTTCTACACTGTTTCTCAAAGGTGTGTCCAGAAGGACATGCACTGGGGTCAGAATAATTTCTAAGTGAAATGATTATGTTTTGCTAAAGATAACCAGGAAATGAGGAGCCAAACCCCTCAAGTAGCAGGAGGCCAGATGGACAGTCTCGGGGTTTTTTTTGTGTTGTGTGTGTGTGTGTGTGTGTGTGTGTGCGCGCGCGCGCGCGCGTGTGTAGTCACGAAGCGGAGATTTTGCTTGATTTAAGAAGACACTGGTCTTGATTTTCATCTGGCAGTTTTGAGGGCTGTTTGTTTCTTTTAAAATGAATCTGTATAACACAGCACACGCTTTTTATTCAGCCAATCGATCACTTGTGCCTTTGTACGCAAGAGCGTGCTGATGAGAACGTGAAGTCTTAATGATAAAGAAGTAACTGTGTCCCCCAGTCTCAGCTGCGAAGAGCTCGCAATCTGCCCACTACCCTGCAGACCCTCAATCATTACCATCTCCATCATATTGTTGTAGGGTCTGCTGTTTTGTTTTGTTTTCTTTTGATAACCCAGACTGGGAGAAAGGCTGTGTACTACAGTGGCTAACTAGGGTTTTGTGGGATACAGGGGAGACTCCGGGGAGAAAATAGAGGTTTTGGAGTTCAACACTCCAGGGGGCTAATGTGCATAAAGGCCCCGAGTTTAATCCTCAGAGCTGCCAGTCAGGATCACGATGAAGAAGCATCCATGCAAAGAATTCTGGACGCGGGGGGCGGGGGCGGGAAGGGGGATCAGAGCGCCCCTGTTTGGCCCGTGATGTTTTGGCAGTTGATATTCCGGGGAGGGTAACTGGCTATGGCTCGGGCGCAACAAAGCTCCCTTCTGGGAAGCCACCAGGCCATGGGTTTGTACTCTTTGCCCAGCGCCATGGGAGTGAGCGATTTCTCAATCTGTGTTGTAAGGAAGAAAATGAATGGAGTTGTGAAATGGAGTCTTTGCATCCGTTCACAAGAAAGAGTCACTTGGAGGAATTTGTCGTGGAAAGAATAGATCCAGACAACTGGCAGAACTGTGTGGGACTGTGCCCTGAATCGAGGGTCTGTTCATTTACATGAGGACAAGCTGAAGAAGCTTCGGAACAAGGGACAGGGACCCCACCAATCTTTACCGTAAAGGTGACGAGTCAGACATTGAAAAGCTCCTTTTTAGTGCATTGCTTTCTCATATGATCGTGATTCTTTTTCTAATTAATATATTTATTATCAAAATAAACCTATCCACTTTAAGGCTTCCTCTCCTTAAAGCCAGATGATATCTTTTCATAGATTGCATCTCAAATACTAAATCTTCTCCATTTCACCTTCTATTTTAAAAGGCAGCTTCATATATAATTCGATTCAATGAAAGGATAAAATCTATAAGATGAAACGAACACTTATTGGCTTAAAACGAAACTTTTTCTCATTAAGGCTTAAGAAATCCTACACAACAAACAAATAAGACACAAAGAAAACATCCACACACAAATGCTTAGTCAAGTTCACACGATTCTACTTTTTCATATTAATTTCAAGGCAATGTCTTAATTTCCTGTTTTATACATTGTAAATGTTCCAAAGATACAACAAGGAAACATTTGGGCAATGCAAGCAAAATCTCTCGGAGTTTAGTCTGCCTTAAGAGTATATTTTTAAAGGCATTAGAAACCTCATGGCATTTATGAGATTTGTTTTATATAGATTACAAATAATAATACGAAGAAGAATATTGTTATTGTTATTATTATTATTATTATCAAGCCTCTAAAGAAACATTTTAAATTTTGGTTTTTAGGCCCAAAACTCTTGGCATTGGAGATCACTCACTCGCTGAGAATTACTTGATTTATTACCCCCTCTCTGCCTGCCACTCCATCCTCTCCTAAACCTTACTTATTTCACGGGAGGGTCGCTGGCACCCACCAGCCAGACTTCCCGAGCCTTTCCCTCGGCCTCTATTGCAACTGCAGTGGTACCCAGAACAATCCCCTCCGTGCTCATCTTCCTTCTAGCTAACTAGCTCCTTCTTAAAGAGATGGGCTCTAAGGACCATGATTTGGCTGCTACTGCAATTTTACCTAGGTAGTGAATTCATTCATTTATTCATTCATTTATTCATTTAGAGATACTTTTTGTGATTATTTTCACCGTCAATAACACAACAGCAGATCTCTCGGGCAATAAAATCTTCTAGATTTAATTCATCTTTGATCCTCCAGGCACAAAGCCGTGGTCGTACTTGTTCATTTCCGTCCCACACCGTTTCTTCACTTCTTTCCTTTTCCTTCCTGAAGTTTCTTCTCCTAGAGAGGCAAAAGCAAAACCAATGACTCTTGAAATGTCTCTCTTTATTTCCTTCACGCCCTCCCCTGCACCCTTAACTGCGCGTCCATGGTTACTTTCAACTTTAGGGTCACTTCCTGCCATCAAACACTTAGACACTCAGGGAATTCTAAGTACCCCAGTTCCTGTTTTTTTGGTCCACTGTGTGCTCGTGGCTTTTCTTTCTCCAATTTCATTGCTAAAATAAATAAAGAGGTCACTGCGTTCCAACAATTCATCACTCTGTCATGGAAGAAGTAATAAAAGTTAGATGTTAATGTCCTTGAAAAAGAAATCATTCCTTAAGTAAATCTGAAACTAAAATGTAACTGTTTGAGAAATTAATTGTAACTCTTTGCCTGAGGCTGGCAAGTTTTGTCCTGAAATGAACACGTTCTTTGCTTGTTTATTGGCAGGGGGCAAAATAAAAACAAAATATCAAGAGAGACTGCACAGATATGAGTAGAAATATCTTCTCAGCTAAAGTAGACATGTACCCACCCCTCTATCTTCTATCATGCCATCCTTTTTATTTGTTATTTTATATATGGTTCTTTGAAATTATCATGTTTTCTCACCTATTTCCTGGATTAATTTATATTTCCCTTATTAATACGTAAGCTCTCCCAGGACAAACCTTTGCTGTCATATTCACCTGTGCATTCCTGGTGCCCAGAGCATAACCTAGCACACAGCAAGACCCCAAAAGTACCTGTTAGATGAAAGACTAATCAGAGAAATGACTTTCTCTCCAGTTTTATGCCAAAAGTAATTCTAAAATTAAAAAAGAAAGAAAGAAAGCCAAATTAATGTACATGTAGGAATCATGTCGTAAAAATAATGAAACTAGCTTACTCTCCAAACTCTTAGAGTGAATTTAGGTTAAGATTGAAGAGTTGAAGTTACAGACCAGATACAGATTGATTTGAGACAAATAATGCAGTTATTAAGCACTGTTTATTCAGGCAAAGTGTGTGTGGGGGGCCTAACTGCTCTCTGCTCATTTCCCTGGTTCATCAGCCATCGTTAGAGGATGGTGGGGATGGGGAGCATGGTGCACTTTTGGGGGGCTCCTTTTACCTCTGGTCTTCATGGCTCAGGGGTCTTTCAACGCCAGTTACCTGCCTCCACCGTAACTGCTAGAAGGCCTAGTAGTGATCTGATGCCTAGTGTTCACTATCAGTCAGATTTCCAGAAGGCAACAGGCTGTGTCTGGTGGGAAATAACTCTCCACAGATCTGCAAAGTTTCTTCACCTCTTATGCGCCGACGTGCTGATGGCCTTTGTTCCAGACAATCTTTTTAAGGACGTTTGTATCGGGAACAGCCTTGGAAGACGGAGACAGAACGTCTCCATCCAGAGCAGAAGGCAGGCTGGTTTGTTGTCCGTTATAATCAACATGATGTCTCTCTCCAGGGCAAAGCTTGGGCGGCTTTGCTTGCAGTCAGCCCGTAATGAAAGAGTCCCAGGTGTCCTAAGATTGGGGTTGCTCAGCTCCGATGCAAACCCCCTGCATATGCAGCATGTACCTGTGTACCTGGGGTGCTCTGTGGGACTTGAGGGGGCCGGGGGCTGATAGGAACACGAAACACATGGCGTTTGCTTCCCTGACTAAAAGCATCCTTAGTCTCCGATCAAAGGTCTCTCGTCTTCTGCCAGCATCCACGAAACTGGTACTTTAACTGATAGAGCTTGTAAGTAGGAAAAATCTGAAACCTTCTACTTTTTGATAGTCTCGCTCGCTCTACCCCTACCAGGGTCCTTATGTCCTGCAAAATAAAAAATTCTGGCAAAGGAGTCATATGGGACAGGTAGCAGACAACTGAAGCCTCAGGATTGTGCTGGGAGACCCAGTGGTAGTGAATATGGTGAAGTGTAGGAAATAAATGAAATTGCCAATGTGAAGACATTTATTAAAGAGTGTTATTAACTGAATGTTAATAATAGGAATGCTAGTTTACTAATCCATCACATACTGTTCCTTCACATAAGACACTCCATGATCATTATCGAATAAATAAATAGATTTATATCCTTCCGGTTTCCAAAACTCGTATAAAGATGTTTCCAATAAAAAAATACAGATAATTCATATATTGAAAGAAGAGTAAGAAGAAGCGATTCGAGACTAGAGGCGAAGAAGGATATGAGAGCTACACGTTTGCCAGGCACTTTTAAAACTTGACTGAATCCTCAGAGGACCTGCTGAGCTTGCTTTCTCTGTCACATTTGACCGATAAGGAAACTGTATAAAATATGCAGCGTATCTGTGAGTGTGACATAGGGGGAGTAGCTGGCTCCTATCCGCCTTTGCCAGGAAATGGCAGAGCCAGGGTTTGAACTCAAGTTTATCTGGTTTCAAGGTACACTTTTCTTTGCACGATGTCACAGTGATGGTCTCACCCCCAAACTAAACCACGGACAGTTGGATCAGTTGAGCTCAGGGCTTAACCCCAAATTTTCTGAGAGCATGTCAAGGAGAAAGCTGGATTAAATGCATTATCTTAACGAAGAGAGCCCCTCAGTCCATCTCTTGGCTCACAATAGAAGGAAAGCATAGGGAAAGAGAAAAAAGAATTGTATCAGAATTTTAAAAAGAGGAAAAAACCCTGCAATTTTAGATGCAATACAAGGTAGGCTATATTATTAACTTTTCTGAACCCTGTTAGCTTAGGGACTGCAATAATAATAGTAATAATCATTGTTATAATTATGTGAGAAGGAAGACCAGTAAACTAAGGAACTGTGACGATCTTATTGAATATATTGTCAAACTAGCAGCTTTAGCAGAATTTGCATCACAAGAAAAGTAGAAGATACAAGCGCGACTTGGCAAAACTGATCTGTTATGTGAATGTTACCTAATTAGCTGCGGTGATAGTTGCTCAATGCAGGATGCATCCCGTACCTTCTCTTGGAGTTCTCGAGAGCTCTATTTAAAGGTTTGATTCAAGTGTAAGTTACAGTATGCTCTGAATGGGAGAGGGTTTTTTTTTCTTTTTGTAACAAATGCAATGTTTTGAAAGTAATATATACAAAGTTAGCTCAGTTATTTAATTTAAAAAATACCAGTATCTTAGTTTAGATGGGGCAAAAGATAGATCAAGAAATTTCAAGAAGTGGATCGTGGATTGAAACGTGGACGATTTAATGTGATTTCAAGGCAGTTTTAATTTTATGCCTGTTTTAAGTCGTATGTGTATGTGCAGATTTTAATGATAACTTAATTACACCGCCCCGGCCTTCAAGATCTCTTGCTACCTGAACAATTAATTCATCTGTTAGTATTTACATCTGTTCAAAGTACTTTTGCTCACATTTCTCCCAAGAAACTCCTGCCTTTGTTCATTGGGGCACGTACTGCAACTCCGTTCTTAATATCCTGTTTTCGTTTGTCAGCGCGGTTGTCCTTTTCATTGCCATGTTCCCGTCATCCCCTTCTCTCTTGTGGAGCTTTACAATAACAGTTCAGGACAAAAAGAGTCACTCCTCTTTCTGTGCCTTAGAAAAAAATTAAAAAGGCATCAGCCCCTAACGTTGGGCTTCAGCGATCACGGGATGTGATTAAAGCATGTTCTCCATAATAGTTAACCAGGAGTGGTGAATAAGGGTTCCTTTACTTTTTAAGATCCCAAAGTAGCTTCAGGGGATTGTGAGCATGAGGTTTTTGTGTGTGTGGCTCCCTTTGAAGTTGAGAGAAAAAGCAATTTCCTTTGAGAAAAGGAGCTATCCCATTCGAGAGAGTTTCCCAGTCCTTTCGTACAATGGGAATCCATTACGATGTAACGTTGCCATGACCTTGGTGAGTCAGGGGACCAGGCCGGTCCATTCCATCGCTGAACTTACGTTTTCCAGAGCTCAGAGCACAGTTGTGATATGTCGCATTGGCCATCATCGGTGACTGTTTATTGCTGCATTTTTCTCCTGGTGGGTAATAGGTGGGAAGGGGAGAGTGTGTACTTGCTCTGCCTTCTGGAGGAGTATTTTATAAAAGAAGTAAGGGAAAGTTTCCCCAAGTGGCAAGTGTTTTTCCAGGTAGAATCTACTTGCTGCAAAAATCCAGCTCCACTGGCCTTTCCTTCAGAGACTAGGCCTCTTACTTAGGTCCTTTTGCTAATTTCCAGGCTAAATGAGTGGGCGTGCTTTTGTTTTTGTTGTTTGTTTTTTTGTTTTTTGTTTTTTGTTTTAGTTCATAAATTATTTGCAAGTTTCTGGTTTTGCACAGAGGAAGAAAATTTTCTCTAATTCAAGAGGTGTGAAGAGTGAATTCTGTAAGTCCCAAGTAATTTTGCAGAGGTGCTTTTGTGTGTGTGTGTGTGTGTGTGTGTGTGTGTGTGTGTGTGTGTGTTGACTAGGTGTGATGAGTTCTCACTCCCGTCCTTCTCTTTCAAGTCTGCTGTTACTGCCTCAGAACCCAGTTCTTCCCTGGGGCCTGCTATAGGACAGACATGGAACATATCAGTCATTTTCAATATAATACGAAATAGGTTCCATTTGCCTTTAAAATGGGATGCTTTATTTCTTCACATAAACTGTAAAAGATACGAAGTGTCTGAGAGCTTCTGATAGTGGAACATTTCCTGTCAAGGTTGTCAGACCGTGTTCTTTAGAAGATTTTAAAATTTGTTGTCGTTGATCGTTTCCTTTTGTTTTTGAGGGGTGGAGCCAATGTGTTTCCTGATGTGTCCACTTGAGGTGTTCAGGCGAGTTTTCTACGATGCCAAAATGTCTCAGCAATTTTGACGATTTTAATGTTTTAACAGAAACAATGCTTTTGAATCCCTTGATTAAAAGTTCTTCCATATTCTGTCTGATGATACAAGTGAGTCTCTTCTGTGGACAGTGAGGGCTTCTTAGGGAAGTCATTCGTACGTGAAATTGAGTCATCCTTTTGTGTATTGTTAGAAGAAAAATGGAATTATAATGTGTTGAGACATAAGCCAAGAAAATCTATGCTTGCGTTTTGACGTTGGCATATAAGTGAGCATGTGAAGCACACTTGGGCTGACTGTAAGGTGTCGCAATGCCATTCAAGCAGGCGTTGCAATGTGAGGAAGTACCTCTTGCCTGCTGTTCGCCCTTTATCAAGAATGTTCTTGAAACACCTCTGGTGGAGTCCAGATGTCTGGTGTATAAAGGGCCCCGTGCAGGTTTACAGTCAGCGTGTTTGTTTTGGTTCTCGGGTTGGTATTTTTACACTTTCCTAATGATTGAGACTTGAGTGGCAGTTCTTGTCTTGCATCGTGATAAGCAACGTCCTTGAAAGAACTGCTGAACGGGACACATTGTTTTTGGCTTTGGGGAAGACAACTTCCCCTTGTTCCTTTAGACAATCAGTTTCGACAAGATTCCTTTCTGTCCCCACTCTTTCTTTGCCATTCTGGAGACTGAAATTTGGATCAGCCATCACAACTTTGCTGTGTGTGTGTTTATGTATGTATTATATGGAGGCATACACACATTATATATACATGAGCTATGCCATGTGTGCACATTAGATACATGTATGTGCATGAACTTGTTTGTGTGTAATTACATATGTATGTATTTCGAACATATATTTTCAATTGTTTATCAGGATGGTAGATAGCAACTTAGATGTCTATTTTGGGAAGAAAAAATGACTCTGCTTTGTCCTGTCTGTATAAGAGATCATTTTTCCCGATGTAACATTTTAAAAGACTTCTTCCAGATATATATATATATATATATATATATATATATATATATATATATATATATATATATAGAGAGAGAGAGAGAGAGAGAGAGAGAGAGATGGAGATGATATAGATATAGATAGATAGATATTATGATGGCATTGGTTAACTAGACACAAAATAATAAGCATATTACTTTTAAAAAGCAGTGTCCAGAGCACAATGTGACGATGTACTCAGCAGGACACTGAAAGGACCAAAATGCAAGCAAGGCGACCACCGGTCGCTGACCGTGGGAGCCGGGCAGGGCAGCTCCTGTTGGCACTGCTGCTCCCTATGAGAAAAGAGGGTGTACAGATCCCGGTGCCAAGTTATCATTTTGCGGGGGGAGGGGGCAAGGCAGTGAGTGTTGCCCTGACCTGAGCTGGCTTTTCATCTGGTTTCAGTTGAACGTGGAGTGGGTGAGGGCACAGGGAAGCCACCACAGGGTCCGTGTAAAAGGCGTGTGGAAACGTGAGAGGGAGGTTGGATTTTTCAACTCAGCAACCCTGGCGGGGTGGATGAGGTGGAGCTGGCCTTCCTGGAATTGTCGCGTCGATTTTCCTGTTGTGTTTCACTGTTGACGCTCTCACAGACACTCACAGGACCGCTCCAGCACTGCCTGCCACCCACCATCTGGTCTCGGTGGCTTGTTTGTCATTTCGTGGGTTCCCATCCTCTGCCTACGGCGATGTTTCTTCAAAAAGAACTAGGGTGCAGTCCATTGGTGGGTATTCAAGGCGATCTGTTTGTAAGAATCGGGAGAGATGCTAGAAGGACTAGGAAGGGCGAATGTGCTATTTCCTGTTTTTAACCTGTTTATCGGCCTTTGAGTACAACAAATTGCATTTCTGAGACTGTTGAGGGGGTTTCTTCACTAGTAAGACAGAGCAGGACGGCTCAGTTGTCCCTGGAGAGATCTGGATTGCTTTTTTTGCATTGTCATTTGTGTCTTTTTGTTGGTCTGTTTGCATAAGTGAACTCCAGAAGGTGTGTTGAAACGTTCTGTTAAGTAAATGTGGGAGAGGAGGTTTCAATTAAAATAACCAGACAGCGCAACCTAAATTTTTATCATTAAAGCCTTCCTATCCCTGAAGACATCTGCCATGCTTTCAAGCGATTCTTTTCAGGAATGTTCATTCATTATCAATCAGGTTGCGTGGTCAAGAAGGGTATGTGATTATTTTAAAGAATGTCCTAGAGATCTAATTACTAAAAAATGAGCATGTTACAGATGTGGAAATACGGGAAAGGTTTTGTGAACACTTTAATTCAATCTGCATGAATTCCAGCAGGTGGTTGTTTGGTGAAATTAAACATCTTTTCTGGTTCTCGCTTTAGGTATCAGGTAAAACATGTTAACTTTATCACTTCTTAGAATAAAGATGAAATGACAAGTTATTAAAAATCTTGTACTGATCAGTTATTTTAAAAGTTGAAGCTAGTGCCTCAGCGCTTATCTGCTTGTCACTTTTTTTTTTCCAATCGGTCCCTCTGGTGCCCTAACATTTAGTTGGCAAAAATTCTCCATCATCTGTCACTGATTAAGTGAACGAGTTGGAGTGTGCTGACAGTCAGAGGTTAACCAAGATGACATTTCGGAGGCATTACCTATAGAATGCTATGGGATCACTCTTTTTTTCCACCTGTTCCTGTTCAATGTATTATTTGTACTGTTGTTTAAGAACTACTTTGCATTTTGCCTGCCCTCTGCCGTAATCTGCCTATGTCGTGATATCATTTTCTCATCTTTCAGAATGCCATTAAATTCCATTGCATCTCCCTCTCTTCTCCCCTTCACTTCATAGCCCTGTTTTGTTGTGCATTTATTGATTCGCTCGTGTCTCAAATCAGCCAGGGTACTAAGCAGCAAAGTAGCATTTGGATGGTACATTTATTCTGTGCTTTTTATAACTCAAAGTTAAATATTAACCGTGACTGAATATGCAGACATTGAGTGCTTGTACAATGTTATTTAAAATACTCTATTTGTGGCAAATTCATCTTGGGTGTAGCATCCAGTTTTTACTGAGTCTGTGTTAGATAATGATTTGTGATGAGAGTACATTTACGTGAGAGATGTAAGCAAGGCCCTCCTGAGTTTAGTCCCGGTTGCAAACCCTGCCTCAGACACGGAGGTTAATTTCCAAGGTTTTACAGTTCTGAAGTTGTGAGTCCACTGAAAATCTGTATTTCTGCTCATCCAAGGGCAAAAATCATTCCACAGTCTTTAAAAAAATCACTCCACATGTGATTCTATAATAGGCGTAATCTCAGAGCAAAACTCCAGATGACAGTAAGTCACCTAAATCTTAATCACCCGTGTAAAGAGACGGGGTAGGAAATTGACTTGATCCTGTTTCTGAAATTTAGGACTCATAAAGAATTCAATTTATTTTATTCATAACGTTTCTGATGCTGTCCCCTTTTCAGTACACTTTTAGGAAGTTCTTTTTCCAAACCATTTTTATGTGGCTTGGTGTAACATTGTGCACTTTTTACAGTGTGTTTGTCACCTCGATTATGTTTGGGTAAATTTCACATCAAGCTTAGTTCCCATACCACAGAGGATATTTGGGTGAGTGGAAACAGGAAGTGCCTTTGGAACCATCCAGGCAGTGGCTGAGAGCCACCCGATACCAATAATTGATCACAGGCCACCTAGTGTTGCCATCCAAGTTTATTCCTTTGTCTGGTGACTCATTAATTTCCCTCCTAGTGATGGCTTTCAGAAGGGTACAAAGTGAGGGACTGAAAGTCAAATTATTGGTGGCGGAATGTGTGCTTTTTTCATACACTCCAAATTAGAAAAATGAGTATTTTTCATAGACCATGCAGACACGACATGGAGGGAAGCACTGAGAAATGGGGGTATCTTATGATTAACTAGCAGTGCCTCCATTAAGAGAAATTTGGAATTCAAAAGCTCGTGTATGAAATGCTGACGATCAAATATCTCCTTAATTCTAGTAGATGATTGAGCTCATAGAATGCGCTTGGTCTGGAGGCTCTTAATCCTTGGTCACTTATTGAATATATGGGTAAAATTTCCATATTCTTAGGATTTCGAAGCAGAAAGCCTGCTCATTGATTTTGGCCATGGATTAACCCTTGCAATGCAGGCTACCTTCACGGGGATCCTGAGTTTTTCTTCAAGATGCAGAGTATCTTCATTGCCTCATAGAGGCAAGAGATTCAAGGAATAAAGTTGTGACATTCTAAAAATAAGTCACCAAGCAGGATGGTGGCCAGAGGTGTGACAGCATAGCGGGGTTTTCAATGTGTTCTCTGCATTGACTTGCCTGGTCAGTAGTTTTGTCTCCTTTTTCAAAAGAGGGGGCAAAAAAAGATGAATCCAACAGACGTGAACCCCTTGAACTTCTATCTCCTTGGCCTATAACAGTAATCCATAAAGGCCCCCATCCTGAGTTCTGTACCTCCCTCTTCCAGCCCAAAGCCTACATCCGAACTCTTTTAAGTTCTGATGGTCTTTCTCTTCCACTGGGAACTTTTTCTCAGTCTTCCTTCCAGATCCTATATCTTGGACAAAAGAAAGCCCTCCTCCCTCTGGGAAAGTCACCTCCTGGAGTGAGTGCTATCCCAGGATGATGAGAACTGGAGGCCAGAGGGAGCATGGGGCCATCTGCCAAGGCAACTGGATCAGCCAGATTACCTTGATCATCGCTTGGGTGCCAAGATTCCCTCATCCCTACAGCCCTCACCCCTAGTTCTCCGCCTCTCTGTTGATTGAGTTTCCTTAAACCCCAAAGGCACAAGCCTCTTACATCCAGGTTTATCATGGGGAGTTTTCAAGGGAAGATGGTCTTTTGGCTCAGGCCAGCCATTCATGATCAGCCTCAAATTTAGGCTGAATATTATCTCCGTATGAGATTTGTGTCTGTGCGTGTGCTCGTGCGTGCATGCCTGTATTGGTCCCAGAGCTAATCTGATTATAGTGAAAGAATGAGGTGAATTATATAACTTTAAACTTGGGTCCCCTTCTATTGTGTACTAGGAAATAGTATTTTTCAATAAATGCTTCAGTTATTTTGTGCCTAGGATAATTATATTGCTTTGTGTTTTTCATTTAAAAGCTTTACTTTGCTAACTGTAAACATTTAAGACATGTCACACTGTTTAGAGCCATCTTTTAAAACAATTCTTCTTTGTTTAGTATAAAATCACCAAATACAGCAGTGGCCAGGGAATGTTTGGGCCTCTAGGATGTTCTAATCTCATCTTGAAAAAAAAAAAAAAGAAAATAAACATAAAACCAAAAAATACTTCACAAAGGAAAAAAAATGTTTTGTGCTAGGAAAAAGAGGAAAGGCAATTGCTAAGAGCAGGAGAGGGTCCCCCTGACTGGGGGCGCTGGTAGAGGAGATGAGGGGAATAAGGTTGGAGAAGCATTTTGGGAGAAACTTGGGCAAGGCTTTGAAAAAGGAGATAAGGCATCAGACTCCTACTTTGGACGGCAGGGAGCTTCCCAATGTTTTTGTCTTTTAAAAGAAGTGACAGGAAAAAGCTGGGGTGCCAGAAGCAAGTTGCAAAGATGAAACTGAAGGATGTAAGATTGGAGGTCAAATAGCAAATTAGGACTGTCTTTTGAATAGTCTAGGAATGCAGTCCAGAAGATCTACATCAACACAGAGGCAGTGAGAACAGAGGGAAGGAAACCAAAGAACTACTAAGGATTGACAGTTACGTGTATTGGCTAATGATTTGCTTTCCGGGGACAAAGAGTGCATAATGTCTTATCGGTACTGTAGCAAATTACCACAACGCTTGATGGCTTTAAACGACACTGGAGGTCAGAAGTCTGACACAGGTCTCACTCACTCGGCTGTAATCAAGGTTCCTGCAGGGCTGCATTCCTTTCTGGAGGTTCTAGGGAAGAATGTGTTTCTTTACCTTTTTCGGCTTCTAGAGGCTGCCCACATCCGGTGGCTTGTGCGCTCCTTCCGTCGTCCAAGCCAGCAATGTCCTCTCGAGTCTTTTTCACATCACATAATCTAACACTACTCTTTTGTCTCCCATGTCCACATTTAAGGACCTTTGTGATGACATGGGGTACACCAGGATGATCTCGTCTAATGTCTTGGTCTCCAAGTCAGCTGCTTAGCAACCTTAATTCCATCTGCAGCCTGAATTCTTCTTTGCCTTGTTACCTGATGTACTCATAGGTTCCGGGAATTAGGGTGTGGACATCTTTGGGGGCCATGCTTCTGCCATCTTTGGGGGCGTAGAAAGTGTAGTGAGTTTGACTTGTGGTGATCAGGAGACAGGAGATGGAAACCCCATGAGACACCTGGACTCTTGGAGGCAGACAGGTTTGGGACAGAAGCTGAGAATTCCCATGAGGTGCACACTCTGAGTTGGGGTGCTTATAGGAAATGGAGCAAAGAACTGTCAGTGCCAAACTGGGACTCTGGAAAGAGGTGGCATTTGAGGTCCATGCCTAGTTGTCATTATCAGAGGTAGAACATGAAATGAACAAACAACCAGGCCTTTTGAAGGAAAGCTGGACCTTTAGAAAACACCTTGACTTTGGTTAGCTGCAAGAAGTCAGCAGTGGTTCGAGAGGAAAAGCAGAAAAGCATAATTTTAGTGATACCCGGAATGAGAGAGGGAAGGACAGAGGGAGAAGTGTAAAAATACATAGTCATTGTTTTCTCCTGAAATATCCATCTGTTAATTTTCCATTTGAAAGAACTATTCTCCTCAGAAGTCTTGAATCTGTAAGAAAGTTTCCTGAAAGACACCTTGCATTCAGCGTGTCCCAGGATGTGGGGCTCAAGGGGAACTTGTGACAAAAGACTCTCCCGCTTAGGCATGCGATCACTGTGAGTGCTGGAAGGGACATCTGTGAACACTCACTCAGGGACATGCAGCTAACAAATAGTCGAGCCGCAGACCCTTCTAGATCGTCTGGTCACCCCTCCAGCTCTTTCCTTTCACTCACAGTTCTGCGCCCTGCTCTAGACAGCAAACCTTGAACCAGCAGATGTGTGAGCCGTGAGTCGTCGCCATTCCCACTTTGTTACAAGGGGTTCCCGTGGTTTCCCACATCCTCCTCTGAATGAGGACCGGTCAGCCCATTCAGAAAAATGTTGACCTATAGGATTTCCTGGCAATGATATGCAAGTGTGACTTCCTTCCATTGTAGTAACAGCTAAGAAGCTTGCAGGCGCGCTCCCCCTCCCCCTCAGGCTTGCCAATGAAATTCTGGGAGTTCAGAAAAGATAATATATTTAGAATCTACCCCTACCACCTACCTCTATGTTCTCGGCGAACCCCTGTTCATCTTCTAGAACCCACCTCGCCTGCTGCCCACTTCGGGAAGCTTCCCCATTCCCTTCACCCAGTCCTTGGCATGTGTCTTTTGTTACGGTGCATAATAATTTGTTCATATTCCTTCTCCTGTAATGGACCGTAAGGTCACTGAGGCAGGAGCCAGATGTTACCATCCCTTGTCCCAGGACCAAGCACCTAGAGACACTTCAGTATTTGGTGAAAGAATGAATGGCATTTTCATGGATCAAAAGAGATACTTTAAAAGACAGCTAGAAAACAAACCCCGCTAACTTTTAAGGCAGGCGAATGACACTCATGCTTACTAGTAACGTACCGTTGAGTCATTTAACAAGCATGATGTCTACACCGTGGTAAAATCTGGACAAAAGTAGAAAACATGAGATGCATCACAGATGGCCAATCGAAAATCTCCTTCCTTTAGGGAAGGATACAGGCAAATGAGTCCAAAACCTGGCTGAACTCACTTTGCATCTCGATATCTTGTCTTCGCTTAATGCATTGAACCATCATTTCCAGCGTAGACACTTGCACAAGGCACCCCACCAGGTGCTATGGCAAAGAAAAGGATCCAGTTCTGAGCAGCTGCAATTCAATCTTTCTTACACGAACTGCCCCTAAGCACTCAACTTGCATCATTTCTTTCCATTGATGTCAAGGTGAAATCCCATTGCATATAATTTCCTGTTAGCACTCAAAACCTGTATGTTCTTGTCAGCCTTAATCCACCATCATTGCCATTGCTGCCCGCGCAGCATTTTCTTCATACCTCTCTGAGAGCGATTTTGATTGATGTTGTTGCTAGCTCTATGTGTCTCTACGTTTTAATACACAGGTCAGCAGAATAAGATATGCAGGCCAAATCCAGCGTGCTACCCCTTTTCGGAAACACGATTTTATGGGATAACCACGCTCATTCATTTGCGTATTGTGTGGGACTCCTTTTGTCTGCCATTATGAGAGTCGAGTAGTTGCAACAGACACTGTAAGACCTGACGTGCCAAAAATATTTACCATCCTGCTCGTTATAGGAAAGGTTTGCTAACCTCTGTTCTGATGTGTTGAGAGATCCTTAAAAGCAGTGGTTATGTTTTATCCTTTTTTTGGTTTCAACCTCAACTTCAGTACATGTATTAATTCAATCAGTGAACGTTTTGGTCCTACTATGTGCAAGGCGCTGTTTTGGGCACTGGCGATACATCCCTCAGGGAGCAAAGCAAAGTCTCTGCTCTTGTAGAGCTTGGATTCTAGTGGCGTGACAGCAGGGAGAGACGGAACCACGAAAAGACTAATAGAATGTGTTGGTGATGATGTAACAGAGGAAAACAAACTGAGATGGAGAAGGATCGCCATGGCAGGTGCACGGGTGGTTGTGGTGGCAGCAGGGGAATTGGTTCTGCGTGGGGTCACGTAGAAGGTGACAGTGGAGCCGAGAGTTACATGGATTCCAAGACCTTGTGAGGGGGCCAGGACGTGCTTGCCATGTGTCTGGAATCACGGGGCCATGCGCCCAGAGCAGAACAAGGGGTAGCGTGGGAGGGAATGAGGTTACCATCTCAGTCTCAGTTTTCTGGGGCCGGTTTCATTCTGGTGGATTTCTCTCTGGGTGAGATGGGAAGCCCCTGGAGGGTAGGGCAGAAGAGAGGCGGGTCCCGTCGTGTTTGAACAGGACTGCTGGCTTCTGAGTGGAGGACAGATTATGGAAGAGTGAGGGGAGACAGGGAATCATATAGAAAGGCACTGCGATTATCAAGGACAGAGATGGTGTACACTTCGCCCAAGATCATAAAGGTGGGACGATATGGATGCCAGAGTCTGGCTTCTCGAGCCAGCACAGTGCCTGGCGTCCAGTAAATGTCTGTTGAATAAAATGTGAGTTTCCCTTGTGGTCAGCAATGGAACCACTTCTAGAAAGGCCGTGCCATTCTGGGATGGAATCCTGGCATCTACTTAAAAACACTATCGTCATAGCTCTCCAGACGTCACTGACACTCATCCCTCTGTTGAGGTCCTTCAGGAAGTGTCCTCCTTGTCGCACCTGACGACAAAGCACACTAAAAGGGCTACATTTTTGCTTGAATTTCCACGCTTGTGATGGGAAGAGAGAAGAAATTAGATTGAGAGATCATTCTATTTTTCCACGCTTAACCAAAGTAATGATCAGTAGGTAAAACCTTTCCATGGCTTCCAAGCCACCTGTCCGTTGAGATGCTGGGAAGAAGAAGGGTTTTGTTTTTTTTTTTTTGAGATCCCAGGCTTCTGTGGAGCCAGCGGCTCTTTAATTTTAACAAGCTCAGCACAGAACTCTACCCTTTTAATGATCAGTCCCCATTCCGTTGGTAGCAAATGAGCATTCATTTCACCCGAGCGCCCATGGTATTTCTGAGGGATGCTGTTTCAGACAGGATCAGGGGATTCCAGAAATTGAGAATTGTGTAAATACACGGGGGTGTGAATACAAAAAGCCTGATTGTTGCAATCGGTAAACATCGCCCTGGATGTGGAGCCTTCCCATAAATCTGGCTGAGAAAACCCCCCGGAGGGTGATTTGAACCTTGCACCCACCCGGGAACCACACTGTTCTCCACAGCCAGCAGCGGGCTGCAACGACAATGCCCGGCACAGTTCCACAGGCCTCGGCTAATGGTCTTCAGAGGGAGAAGGTTCAAAGAGGCTCGGTTCTCAGGCCTGCTAATGAGCATGAGCCTCTTCCCCCTTAATGAACTGGAGCTGACGTGGGATTCTGCCCCCCACCCCCTACCCTTTTGGAAGACAAGGCAGGCGACAGTTCACAAAAGCTGCAGGAAGGACTTCATGGCGAGGGGAGTGTGAAGTTGGGCCACCCGAAGGCGGCCTGGAGGGAAGTGGCAAGGGGCAAGGCTGGTGGAGGTCTCGCTCTGAGGGTGAGGCTGGACGTCCTGCCAGCTACAGGGACAAGCCCTTGATGGGAGTTTTTAGGCCAGGAGGGCTGGCTGTTCAGGGTCCCTGATGATAAGCCCTTGCAAGCCACGTTGGAGTAATACGACTACCTTCAACTGCTTTCTGAACTGTAATTAATATCACTTATCAAATGGCTATCATAGGCACTGAAATCCTTGTTCTAATTGACTACATCGTTATTAGTCATTGCTACCCGAGCCCATCGCAGCCACTCAAAAGGCCCTTAGGTATTTGTCTTTGCATTGTTCTGCCCACCCACGTCCCATTGCCCGGATTAAACAATAGAATCATTCAGTAGAGTAGCAAACATATGCCAGAAACAGTGCCTCTGTCACGATCGTCTTTGTGAAAATCAGTGTTTTCTTCCTCAGGAATATATTGGGAAAATGGACATGCTGTATTTAAGCATTATTTCTGCTGAAATCATGCATCTGATTTCATATACATCCCAAGCCCATATCTACAAAAAGTGTCTTTCTACTTCTCTGAAAGCTGGTTTGGTATTGCAGGGTAAAATCTCCTTACAACACATATATGAGCATATAAGTTTATAAATTCAAAGTTATGAAAGACTATAGTTCATTAACTGATGTTTCTACATTTTCATTTTCAATGGAGGGTAAAACTTGGCTGTGACACAATAAGATTATTGTGATTAGATACAAATGATCAAAATGAGAGTTTCAATAACTTGCCAATTTGGAGTAAAACCTTATAAAGAACAAAATTGCCCCCCACCACCCACTGCCACTTTCGGTGACTGGCACTTGGAGAAAAATGTTAGCTGATAGGCTGGCGAAGGGTGTTTTTCCCCCTCCTTAATTCCCTAGTGACTAGGAAGAGAATTATTTGGAGTGTACATAGATTTACCCTTCCGCGAGCTGTATTTGGAATTATTCTGAGATGCTTTCAAAGCCAACGGCCCCCGCGGCTACGCCCCTCGTGCCTAATCAGATCTCATGTCCTGTTTCCAGATACTCGATCAGCTTCCTTGGAATTTGCTGATGACCCAAGAGAGCTTTGCCTGAAGATGGAAACACTGGAGTCGGAGCTGACCTGCCCTATCTGTCTGGAGCTCTTCGAGGACCCTCTCCTGCTACCCTGTGCACACAGCCTCTGCTTCAACTGCGCCCACCGCATCCTGGTGTCCCACTGTGCCACCAACGAGTCCGTAGAGTCTATCACCGCCTTCCAGTGCCCCACCTGCAGACATGTCATCACCCTCAGCCAGCGAGGTCTAGACGGGCTCAAGCGCAACGTCACCCTGCAGAACATCATTGATAGGTTCCAGAAGGCATCCGTGAGCGGACCCAATTCCCCCAGTGAGACCCGCCGAGAGCGGGCATTCGACGCCAACGCCATGACGTCCGCCGAGAAAGTCCTCTGTCAGTTCTGTGACCAGGATCCTGCCCAGGACGCTGTGAAGACCTGTGTCACTTGCGAAGTGTCCTACTGTGACGAGTGCCTGAAAGCCACTCACCCAAACAAGAAGCCCTTTACAGGCCATCGTCTGATTGAGCCAATTCCAGACTCCCACATCCGGGGGCTGATGTGCCTGGAACACGAGGATGAGAAGGTGAATATGTACTGTGTGACCGATGACCAGTTAATCTGTGCCTTGTGTAAACTGGTTGGGCGGCACCGAGATCATCAGGTGGCAGCTTTGAGTGAGCGCTATGACAAATTGAAGGTTAGTCCAATCTGCCTTAAGCCATCCCCTTTCTACCAGTCAATGTCACGGAAATCAAAAGTGTATTCACTGCTAGCTACACGGCAGGTGAAGCTTTTCTCTTCGCCTTTGTTAACTGATTCGTTTTAGCATGTTTTTTTGGCAGCCTCTGAGTGTTACACAATCAGGGTAGGTATCTTGTAAAAGTGGACTGCTGCTTGTGATTTTAGCATTGCCAAGGTGAGGGTGCGTTTCAGATATCTGGATCATTTTCAGTCCTGGCAGGAGGGAGAGAGAAAGAGAGAGAGAGAGAGAAAGGAAGGAATGGCAGCAGGTAAAATCTAGCTTTGGGCATTTGTGGGGCATTTCTTGTCCTCACTCATCAGGGCAAACTAATTTCACTGGCATTGTACCTGTATCTAGTGACCGCACAAACAAAACAGTAGAGGACAAATGCCTGTAGCGAATGTGGGGTTTTAGAGGACCTGTGACCTTTTATTCCTTGTGTAAATGTTATCCAGCTTATTGGCGAACTAGAACACTCTGATCATCTCGGGTTTCACAAAAGAATTCTCTTTCACGTAGGTTTTTTAGTCAGCGATGTTATGGGCAAAAGTGTTTGAACTTCACTTTTAACATGAAATTATTCGTTTAACTCCAGCGCAGGGAACGATAATTAATACAACTCTATGTCAAATTAAAAAAATCTCTCTCTAAAGATGGATAGAATACACTCGGGAGGAAATAAGCCAAGTCTCCAGATGTCTGTGCAACTTCAGACGACGGTGGGTCTAATTATCGCAACCTCAGCCAAGAGAGTTTGCTCTGATCGTGAGATACTACGTTCACCAGCTAATTTTAGTTCACAAGACGTCAATTCAAAGGAAAGGAAGTATAAATTAAGAGCTCCGAGTAAATATATATTGAAGTCCTTCCTCTCAGGAAAAACACACACCATTTTTGTTGAGCAAACACAACATGAATCACGTGATTCAAAGAGTATTACCACTCCGGGTACATCCCCACCTTTCACAAATGGTCCCTATCTCTTCTCTGCAGCGCACGTGGGTGGCTGTGTCCACTGCGACCTCACGGCTTTATTTGGTGATGCTGGGATTAACAGACCACATCTGTGATTTGGTTTGTCCGTTTCTTGATACGCTGAAGGAAGTTGACACGCCGAAGCGAATCTTTGCTTTCCAATGTCACTTGGGGAACAAAAGCATCACCTGGGCAGCATGCCTCAAAGTGTGCAATGACCACTGGTGCAAATCCACCTTTAAAACACGAAGAGAAGTTTAGCCTAAGGATCTAGCAATGCAGACAAGGGGAGACAAATAGATGGTGACTGGTTTTCTAGTGCAGTGCATAGCAGTCACCAAAAACACACCTCGAAAGTCAACAGTAGCAAAAAGCAGCACACGTATGACTTGTGCCCCTAAAACAGATTCCTCAGAAATCGATATGGCTATCAAATCTTAGAAACCAACATAATCCGCCCCCTACCCCTGCTCATTTTTGGTCGGGGACAAAATGTTTAGGATGATTGGATATAAAAGGTGTATTTCTTTTTCCAAACATGCCTGATCTTTTCTGTTTCAGAAATTTCCCTTTGAGTAGATTCATACTGTGTTTTTAATGATTATTTGTTCATTTCATAGTGATATTGGATAGTCATCAACTCCCAGATTTGATATTTAAACCTGATAGTCAGGTTTTTCTCATTAATTGTGTAATGTCACAGGAGTTATTAATTAATTATAGAACATCTCCAAATTTATGAAGTGATGCTGTCATGCTTTGCTTTTTGTGATGAAAATGAAACTCTTTGATTATGAACCCTGTACATTTGTCTCATCAAACCGGTAGGTTAGCGGTCATTGATACTGTTACCGGGCTGGGGGGACTGAAAGTTACAAGGTAGTATATTTCGTCTTCTAATTACAGAAATATAAGCATGTTAACAACACCAAGAGCACTGAAATGCATCTACAGCCACTCAACAAAATGTGAGCATTTATTTACAGCCCTTTCACAAAATGTGCTCATAAGCATTTCAGCAAATAGCAGGCTACCATAGCATGTTTGTTCTAAAACATGCCAGTTATGTTAGAATTTAAAAAAGTCCTGGGCATAGATGACATTTGGGTGTCTGTGGTATTTCAGTTATCACGCATTTATGAACATATGTACTTCCTTGGGTTTTGAAAACCCAGTATACCATAAACATTAATTTTTGAAGAAAATCATGGTATCACGAAAGGATCAAAACCAAGGGTGTGCATTTTTGTTCATTATGATTTGGGTCTGAAAAAGTAAATAAGTATATTTTTCTGAGTCTTTAGCATTTCATACAGAAATGGGTTTGTGATGACATGGAGACACAAATAAAGCATAGAGAAATTTGAGGATGCTTTCATTGACTAGATGATAGATTTGCTTTAGTAATTTGGATATGTAAGGACTCAGGGGTCTCCTGTTTGAAAAATATTTTTGTCCTTCTGTTAGTAAAAGTACATTATTTGAAAAAGGGAATTCTGCAATGATTACGAAGCTAATTACTTTTTGCAATGACACTAAACTTTGGTGGACATTTTTACTCATCTTAGGTCTCAGCATACGTGTTTATATAAGGAACTGGGATTTACTTTTCTACATTACAATTTCTTTCTAGGCATAAAAGGAAAAAAACATAAAAATTCCAACCTGTAGCATTCATGCACATTAAATCTTCCACATCATCTGAAATAGCATCATGTCAGGAATCTAATGCTTTCAGAGACTGTGCATAGGAGAGCACTCATAAAATATTGAAGCAGAGAGAAAATTAAACCAGCATTTCCTGAACTCTGTTTGGAGATAAAAAGAGAAAACTCTTCCTGCCAAATGCATAAGACTCTAAATGGAGCATATCATAATGTGGCCCCTTTTACATCCTTTTAATTGAATTTTGAGGAGCCTCTCAGTTCTCCAAACTTGGATGAAAAGTTTGGTTCGTAAACCACATAACATATAAGAGAATTTAATATAATGCATTCCAGAGTTTTCAAGGAATTACAATTCGGTAATTCCTTTTCTTCTGTTCCAACATACAATGTTGGAGCTTTTGTTTCTCTTCTCTAGTTAGACCTATAAAAATATACAAACTGAGAAGAATTGACCTTTCCTTGCCCTTCAATTTCAGCATAGCCCTACTTCAAGTTTGTTGATGCTGAGGTTCCAAACCATTGTCTTGCGAGTCTGACTCTAAAAGTTGGCGAAGGCAGCGTATTTGTGTAATGCCTCTTTAAACGGGTCATATCATTGGAATTTTGTAATAGTTTGATAAAGGTTCCAATTAAAGCTCAGCTTTCCTATGTAGCTCTTCTCATCTGGAGGTGAAGACTTGAGATTTCACTTCTGCGTTTCATTTACAGATTGTAAGTTTTTCGATTTTTGAAAGTCTTGCGCTTTATTTGCCCTTGGGAAAGTTGTAAGTGGACTGAGCTAGACTTTTTTTTTAGTTTTCCTTAGAATTTCTATAGCTCATTTGTTTTTTGAAGATGGTAGTAGGTACAGTGCAGGTTTCAGTGAAAGAGAGGTGTGTGTGTGTGTATGTGTGAGTGTGAGTGTGTGTGTGTGTGTGAGAGAGAGAGAGAGAGAGAGAGAGGCGAGGGATGCTGCTCCATTTTACAATGTGAAGGTCAAACCTCCACCACTTAGAATTATCTGGCCCCAAATAGCAATAGGGCCCAGGTTGAGAAATCCTCATCTGTGAGAAGAATTTAGTGTTCATCACTGTATTCATTTGCTAAGGCTGCCATAACAAGGGACCACAAAGTAGGAGGCCTAAATGACAGAAATGTATTGTCTCACCGTTCTGGAGGCCAGAAGTCCAAAATCAAGATGTCAGCGGGACTCCTTCTTCCTGGGGACTGTGGGAAGGGTACGTTTCAGGCTTCTCGCCTTGGACTGTAGGCGGCCATCTTCTCCCTGTGTCTCTTTGCATGACGTTCTCCTTGTGTGCCTGTACTTGTGTCTAAATTTCCCCCTTTTATAAAGACATCAGTCTTGTTAGATTAAGGGCCTACTCTCCTCCAGGATGACCTCACCATAACTGATTACATCTGCAGTGACCCTATTCCTAAAGGTCACATTTGGAAGTATTGGGGTTTAGGAATTCAACATACGAATTTGGAGGCACACAATTCATACTACATCGGTCACTTGTCCACTGTATACTTTATTATCTAGTCATCTGAACATATGCTATGTCTCTATCAAAGATTTAATTGCCTTAAGTTAGGTAGAGGCCTTCAGCTCACACTGCACCATCACCACAAGGTCTTGTAGATAAGTAATTCTCAATAAATACTTGTCGGCTGCTCCATTGATGATCGACTATTAAACCTACGTGAAAGTTTAAATTTGTAATAATATTAGAGATATTCATTCATCTATATGACTAAGCATTCCGTAAGAGAATTTCTAAATAAGAGTGGAGCCACATATTACATTATATTTTATCTAATTGGATATGAACCCTTATTTTCATCTATATTGCATTTTGTTGGCTTACATTTAATGGTGTGAATTGTGATAAATGAGCTCAAATAATTATAGAAAAATTCACATGTGTTTCATGCTAATATGTGATGGATGCTTGATAGCCCTTTTATACCTATTATTTTATTTATCTTTCCATCAACCATATCTGGTACATGTTTCTTTTGAGAGATTAATGAATAAGGAAGTTAATATATGCTTAACAAGTGAAGGCCATAGGAACAGATACAATGCCCCTCCTTCATGGAGCTTATAGTCTAGTAGAGAATTCTAACAGGTAATATTTTTTCTGTTGGTGGTGGAGAGAGATACCCCATGCCCAAAACAGGGGTAACAACCCCAGGCCTGAGAGATGGGGCAAGGCTTCTTAGAAAAAGGACCTACTATTTCCAAACCTTTTATTAAAAAACAGTGTCAAATTACTAGATATCTGTAAATTCCCTGGTGTCGGTCATTCTTTTTTATTTTATTTTTTCACAGAGGACAGCCTTTGTGTAACCCTATATACTTTTGCAAACCAGTTCACAACAATTCCAGGCTAGATTTTAACCTAAAATGTAGAGGCATCTTATGACATTTCACCACGTGGTGCCATTGGGATACGTGAATGCGTCAGTCGTATGTCTCCTGAATGACTTTGATGATATGAGGTCTCACCAGTTCCAACTGGCCCCTTCAAAATGCAGTTCTGCTTGTGCTTATTTTATGGGGACATTTCTTTCGTCTGCACTATATATGTTTCTAAAATTCCCATATGATGAAAATAATGTTTCCCAATATTTGTCAAATACGATAAACCTATATTTTAAGTTTTTTAGTTTAGTACAGAATTATTTATGACATAGAGCTTAAAAGAAAACACCTCCAGGGAGAAGTTTTTAACAGTAAGCTCAAGGCCACGTCTTCCCCCTCCCTCCTTCTTACCTGTCTGTTCCCCCTCCTAAGCCCCCACCTTCACCAGAGGAGAGGACTGTGTTATTGCCTGATAGTTTATTGTTGTTGGAATCATTTTTGATAAGCTCAGAGAGTTCTGGAAAATACACAGACAAGCACACAAGGTCCCTTTTGGTCATGTGGCTGTGTCAACAAACATAATTCTTGGGCGTGTTGCTTAAAGTTCCTGTGTCCCATTTTACTCATCTGTAAAAATGGGGCCAATGACGTACTTGCTTACATAGAAAGACACTTGCTTACATAGAACAAAATAAAATGTTTCGTATATACCCTTAGCATTGGGCCAAGCACAGAAGAAACCCATAGTATGTGTTAGAACATAACAATATGTGTTAGCAACCAAGGGGTAGGATGGTGCGATGGTTAAGGTACAGACTTTGGAGGTAGACTGCTTGCCAATTATTTTTTACCCTCTGCCTACATTATTTGTGTGTGAGATAAGGATCCACACTGTCGCTTTAATGGATTTCTGCACTTTTATTTCTAAAGCCCCTGGCAGAAAGCACAGGCACAACAATGAATTAACACTTGTTGATGGACGTGTGCAGAATTGATGGGTTCGAACAGTGTTTCGGGATTCAGAGGAGGAAGAGATGACTCGGTCCTGAGTAGACAAGAAACTTTGCTTCGGGGTGGTAGGATTTAGCTGCCGCGACAGATCACTGGATTATGCATCAAAGAAGAAGAGGGAGGTGTTTCTTCGGAGCGGGGCCAGCAGAGACCTGTTGGCAGGACTCCGCAAGAAGGCGTAGGGATACTAGACAATGCTGGCTGACGCACAGCGTGCTGATGGAGGGGCCAAGGGAGGACGTTGGGAGAAGATTTTGAGTCTTTAAATGCCTGGTTAAGTAAGGGTTTGGGGCATTTTTACCCTTCTCTGTAGGGGAATGCAGAATAAGTTTGGTTTTGAGAGAAGCTGATGCAATGTATGTTTTCTAAAGGTAAGGTCAAATGAGGCTATCAGAAGGATTCGGGTTCATAAGTACACAGAAGAAATAGAAGGGGAGCAGATGTTCATGTTACTTTATATTTTTGTGCTTTTGTTTTTATTGAACCCACCACACTGTCAACAGATACGTGCATGGGTGTGACATTCAGTGTCTTGCCCATGAAGACTGAGAAGAGATAGATGTTATTGCTGATTGGCTCTTGGATCCACGCGTAAATGTGATTCTTTTCCCGCTTTCCTAGTGCAGCGACACACTGGCAACGATCTGTGCTTATGTCTTCTGGCTTTTGGATTCACCATAAGGAGGATGTTTTTAACAATTATGAACGCCTACTGCAAACCTAAGTAACGTTTTCGAGCCAGAAGTAACTTTGGAGCTCGTGTTATTTCACCCCCATTCCTCAGATGAGGACATTGAGGCCGAGAGTGGTAAAAGGATTTGCCCCAAATTATGCATCAAGTTGACTCTGAACCAGAACTAGAACACAGTTCTCCTGCTGCACAATTAGTTCTGAGTCTCTTTAGCCAACAGTGCTAGCTTGGACCCTCTCGCTTTTTGAGTGCTCTAGTCATTTCTAAGATCGCTTGTGAAGTTTGAGACTAAATCCAGTGATTGTATGTGATTTTAAAAATACAACTGGCTTGGCTGTAGGCCACCATCGTGGATGTAGGATGACTCCTCTAGGGCCACAAAAAATACTGCCCTAAGATATGTCCCATGTCAAGGTTTTCCACAGTTGAGACAGTGTAGGATGGGTTGTCCTGAAGGTCCACACCTCATGCCAGGAGCTGGGTTCACATAGATAGACCCAGATGACCCCAGGGACACCACAGAGGACAGGAGATGCTCATATGGAAATAAACAAGCCATAGTGGCCGCTTAAACAGGCTCACTGATTTCCCTCTTACGGCAATATTTTCCTGAATGTCTTAATATACAGATGACTATTACATTTTATTTAAATATATAAAGTAAGTAAATGTAAG
This sequence comes from Macroglossus sobrinus, assembly GCA_004027375.1. Classification (NCBI taxonomy): domain Eukaryota; kingdom Metazoa; phylum Chordata; class Mammalia; order Chiroptera; family Pteropodidae; genus Macroglossus; species Macroglossus sobrinus. The sequence continues at coordinate 37,415 of PVKZ01003709.1, read as the reverse complement.
AGAGGAGTATCTATTTGTGTGTGGTCTTTGAATTTGAGTTGAAATGCTTGAAAGGACACGGTTCATCCTGACAAGGTATGAAGTTAAAACTAGTACAGTTGGCTGAAATGACAATAAGTACATATTTTATTTTTAAGGCTGTGATATTCAAAATTTTCTATTCTTCTCTGTTATTGACAAATCACAAATTAGGTTCTTCTTAGACAGACTGGTAGATTTTTTGACATGGAAGGGTAAGTAATAAAGCAGATATGAGTGGCCTCAGAAAGGGAATGTGGCTAAAGATTTGATTTATTCTCAGTATGTGACATCAATATCCTGGAAAAATCTGATAAAACTGTACTTACAAAATCTACTTCAAACTTATTCACTTTGCGTGTTGGACTTTTGGGCAGAATACTTAAAGTCTTTTGCATACCCGTGAGGATAGCTTTTAAACTGACAGAGCAAAATACATTTTGTATTTCTCATCAAAAAAGAAAATACTCGTAAAATGCTTAGCATGGTGATTGGCACGTAGTAAGCGTTCCACGAACACAAGGTATTATTATATCTGGGCATTTACTGTTACAGTAAAGACTTCATTGGTGTAATCCAATCGTGAATTTCCTGACAGTATCATAAATTACTCCGTGGTTATGGGGTCGATTTGTGTTTCTGGCTGACTTTGAACAACCCTCGGGGGAATTATAATTGGGTGGAAACTTTGATTTGCCCTTCTTTCTAAACCAAGCTAAGTCGTAAAATGGACTTTTAAGAAGCAGTGAGTGGTGGACTGAACAAAAATGGCTTTAAAAACAAGCACCATTTTGAAGTTAAAGGGGAATGGGCCAGCCTCTCGTGGTCCTGGTTTATCTGATGGAACCAACACCATTGGTGTTGACGGGGAACCTACGACCGTTTCCCAGCAAAGGGAAGCTGACATTCGGGTTTATGTTCTGACGGTCACGTTCAGGCGCATAGAGACAGATGAGATTGCTTGTAGAATCTTGTTGTAGATTGCTTTTAGCGCGTGGTGGAGCAAGCTGGCCTTGAGCTGTGTGTTAGCAGTTGTCTCCCTTAGAATAGGAAGGAGACATTTCACTATAGGTTGGGAGTAGGGGAGGAGGAGAACCATGCAATCAAGGAGCTTGCAGAAGGAGGCTACCAGCGCCCCCATTGTCAGGCCCTGGGGTGTTCTCCATGCTCTCTTCTGTGTCATCGGGACAGAATGCATACAACAGCAATGTCATCATCCACCCTTCTCCATCAGATCTCCTTTACTGCTTATCGGGGGGAAAAATCAGGAAAATAATGGTTTTTATTTGCATTGGGATAGACTCATAGGTCCTTATTACAGAAGCAATATAATAAGCACAAAAAGCTTCTGTCCTCTTTATGCTTTTATAAATGCCTTTTTCTCCATCTGCTTTATCAAATCCTGCTTTAAAGAAAAAGAAAAAGAAACTCTTATTTATTCACCCAAGGAAGGTTTGCGTGTAGCTAATGAGATAAGCGCTGGGTAAACTCTGGAAATGCAGAAATGAATAACAGAGATAAGTCATCGCTTCCACGGTCTAGACGTAATTACAACATGTGATAAGAGTATTTAAAAGGGCTCTGGAAAGAGTTCCATGAAACACAATCCACGAGGTAGTTTTTAATATGAATACTAGTAAAACATGGCTGATTTAGGTGTTGCTAGCTGGAAATCACCTAATTCCAAAAACAGAAGCGAAAAGCAACGTTCAGAGAAGACAAAACAGCAACCTTCACACCGCACGTGCCTTTGGAGGAGAAACAAAGGACAAAATGTGAGGGTTCCAATCCATGAGAAAATCTGGGCCTGACTCTGTCCTCTTAAAGGTCTGCTCGTGGGCTGGACGCGGAGCTCTCCTCACGTGCTTTCCTCAGAGGTCTCTGCTTCCTTCCTGAACCGGGCCGATAGGTCAGGTAAATATCCAGGCTCAGAAGCAGTTTATGTCATTTCCACTCTGGAGGGACCCAGCTCTAGAAAGACGTTGCGAGAGACAAGTGAAGGAAGTGCTATTGTATTGCCAAGCCAGCTGGGAGGCTCGCTTTATCTGTTCTGGAATTTTTTACAAACTGAAGTGTTAAGGTGCATATCCCGGCCTGGTAGAGAGCTTTATTTTTTCTGGAAGACGTAGGAGACCTAGGATACTCATTCAAACCTCATCCAAGGAGCGTAGAGGGAAACGCTTTTCTTGCCCCTGGATTGCAAAGGTCTTACCCATTTATAGTGTTCAGCTCGTTCAGCAAAATGGTTCCAGTTTCTCTTTTATTCTGGGAATTCATCTGGAAACATGTTAGGCAAGGCCATCATGCTGCCTCCAGACTTCTAGAAAAAGTCTTGTAGCCCTGGGATGGGTGGTCATAGAGGGAGGGAGAGTTATCTTTCAAGATTCTGCTTTAAGTTGTTTGGAGATGTGGTTCAAGGGTATTTGAGGATTCAACACCAAGAACCAGCTATTACCAAGAGTAATAACTAGCATTTGTAAATCTCCAGATTTATAGTTTGCAAAGCACTTTCAAGTATTAGTTGATCCTTGGAACAACCGTGTATCCCCTGCAAAAATATGGAAATGATAATACCTGCTCATTAGGGATCTTGGTAGGATTAAATGAGATAATATAAAGGTCTGAGTGTCTAACTCAGCATCTAGTGGGTAGAAGAATCTCAGTAAATAGCAACATTCTTAACCATGCAGAACATGATGCCCTGGGAAGTTAAATAGTATAACTATAGTTAGAGAAATTGAACTTTCAGAGCTCGGACCCAGGGACCCCATCGTACCCCTAACTAATCATTACCTGTGATTAAGGCAGAAGGAACTATGACTCAGACATGCCACACTTCAAAACATTAGCCAGAAGGAAAAAGAGCTTGGGTGACAGAGAGACAAAATACTTGTGTCTTAACTTTTGACACAAGGGTTCCCTGGATTGGGCAAAGAAATTTCCTTTCAAGTGCTGGCTATGATTGAAGATGATCTATTTTCTGTTCTGATAGAAATAAAGAAGTCAAAATACAAAGTTAAAATACGGTGATCCATGCAGAATTATTTTGATTTACTTACAGTCATGTTGAATTATTTAATATTCCTCAGCTACTCCATACCTAAGTGTGAAATAATGGATCTCTGATGATTCTTAAATTTATTTCATCACTTGAAATGTGATTATTTGTTTGCTCTGGTCAAAAATGTAAATGTAGAGTCTTAGTCTATGCATTTGACATTTCAAATCTCTTAAGAGATCTAAGTGAGTTCTTATTCATTTTTACTTATTTTTGGCAAAGCATGGATGCAAATGAAAATGGTCACCACGTGTTAACAAGTAACGAAGCTTTTTGATCTTTTTTTCATTCTTCTTTCTTAGGACTGTCTATCAGTCAGAATTGTAGGTTTAAATTCATTTCTTAGATCAGAATATCTCAAATATAAATGCACACGGGAACCACTCGGGGGTCTTGTAAAAATGCAGATTCTAACTCAGCAGATCTGACATGGGTCTGGATTCTAATTTCAACTTATGCCCGGGCCTTGCCATTTTAGAGTGATATGAATGTAAATTAAGGAAAAACCAAAAGTAACTTCCCTAAGCCTCATCTCCTCATCCGTAAAACAGAGGTACGAATTCAGGATTAAACCCTGTAACGCTGGACCCTTGGGAAGCCTTGGACAAAGAATAGTATCTCCTCTCCCCATGTGATTTCTGAAGGCTTCCATCTCGTCCTCTCTTTATTCCAAATGGGAAGCTTTTTCTGTACTAATAAAGACAATAGAGGTTCTTCTAAGAAGTCAGACGATCTAAAGTTTATATAAGTCAAAGTGAACAATCTCCCTTCTCAGTCCTTCCATCCCTTCCTCTGATAACTCCAGATTGTCAAGTTTATTAACTCCAGGCTCCCCGAGAGCTACTCTAGCTTAGCTTCGGTACAAGTCTCTAAACTCAGACATTCTAAATTGCCTTTCTCCGCTCCCTTTATAATTATAGCATTCTGTATTATTTTATAAATGGCCTTTGGGAACAAACCTCCCCCCATCAATCATTTGTCCATTTCTCAAGCCCAGTGATGGCGTTTTGTCTTTCTTTTGTATCTGATTATCAATTTGTCAATGACTAGAGCATTTTAAACAACTACAAGGTATTTTATCAGTAGTAAACACTCCTTGAAACAAATGAAACAGCCCATAAGAACGTAATCAGATTAACATCTCTATCTTGTCAGTAGAATTTGCCCATCGAATAAAAAAGGGAAGCCATAGCCCACCAACCATTCTTTGGAAGTTTGGATACATAAGCAAGCAAAATATGCCTTTCAGGTCTCTATTCATTTCTGAATCTACAAATTGCTCCCCAATGATTATAAGGAGACTATTTGATTTTTTACAAACTTTGGTTCAGGCAGAAGTGATGAAACATTTGCCATTTACAAGGGGGAATATAAACAAATATTTTATATATATATATATGTTATATATTATATATATAATTATTATATATAATATATTATATATATTATATATAATTATTATATATAATATGTGATTATAAATATAATTATATATGTAATATATATAGTATATATATAATTTATATATATACACTATATATATATATCCGTACCTACATGTATACTTTTTGTGGATATGTTTTGTTCCCTGCTGCCTCAGAACAGAGTTATATTCAATTCCACTTTGAGGCCGGATGATACGAAATCACAAAGACTTTAGAATCCACAATTGCCTTATTATCACAAGTTGAAGATCAAGGGGGCTGATAATGGCATCTAGTGGATCAAGGCCAGGGGTGCTACTACATATCCTAAGGGCACGGGACAGCCCCCATGGCAGAGAATCGTTTCACCCCAAATACCGGTGGTGCCAAAGCTGAGACATCCTGAATTAAACCGAAGCATTTTTTTTTTGCCAGCAGCACAAAGGGAAATGCTCATCTTCACTCTCAGAGGCATTTACGTGTTTGCATAACGTCCAAAACCAAGTCTATTTTGAGAGCTAGAAAGCGCAGCCCTTGCAGATTCTCCCTCCTGCCATCTGTGGACACCCTGAGTGGCAGGTTGGCAGCTGCCCCGAGGTTCTTTGCGCAGCGGGCTTCTCCCACCCCAGGCACCCAGCCCATCTTGAGCAGTTGGGGCCCGTGCATACCATCCTTTAGGCTGTGCCAGCCGTGCTCAAACCACCAAAGGCTTATTAAATATTCTTTAATCCCCTCCCAAAACATGGTTTAGATGCAGTTGATATCATCTGCTATCCCCCAGATTTCCTAGTTATTGCAGACTGTGTTCAGGACTCCCTTCCAGGTGTAGCTGTCTGCATCAGAGACAACCTGGGGCTTTGTACCAAGTGGCGTGTCTGCAGAGAACAGGCCGGCAGCCGAGATGTTCACCGCAATGGCTTATACTTGATGGATGATCGTTTTCATTGTGATATAGTCAAAGTGAATTATTTCTATAGATCAAAAGTTCTTCGTGAAATCTCTTAGGCTGTTTTAAAATCTGTCTTCCAAAGGAAATGTTTCTATTTCTATAGCTCTGCATCTTTACCTGTGCAGCACCGTAGATTCTGAACCCCTGAAGTCGAAGACTTGGAATGGCATGAATCAAATGTGAGTCTTCAGTGCTAAGGCCGAAGTTATCGAGGCGTAATTTCCAAGTGTTTGTTCCTACAGGCAGATACTGTGTATTTCACAAGAACGTCGTGAGCTGGAAGGACCTTTGTCATTGTCGTTCTCGCCTTGGCTGCATGCAGATCACCTTGAACAGGGTCCCAGCCCAGTGGACCATGATTCTCCGGGCTGCAGCTCGGGCCCTGGTATTGCCCCAAAACTCCTCAAGTGATTCTAAAGTGCAATCTTGGTTGAAAGCTTCAATTCAACCAACCCTCTCAATTACAAATGAGGAAACCAAGGCCAAGATTAACTCACAAAGGCAGGAATCAGCAAACATTGTAGTAACAGCCAGCCACGAAAAATTGTCAACTTCGTAGGCCTTATAATTTCTACTGGAACTATTCAACTCTGCCCCAGCATGAAAGCAGCTATAAATGACACCTGAACGAATGGGCATGATAGCGTGCCAGTGAAACTGTATCAAACAGGTGGCTGGTCGGTTTGGCCAGCGGGCCATAGTTTGCCAACCCCTGGTTTAGGTCTCAAAACTGGTTAGTGGAAACCCATAGGCTAGACAACAAATACGCCAACCTTCAAAAAATGTTCTTCCACTTGAATTTGGTCTATTTGTGGCAGTGTCTGTAATACATACAGTTTCTGTAAACGTTAAATAAATACCTTTATGTAAGTTAAGACAGGTGTCTGAGTGTAGATACTCTTAGTCTAGAGTGTTATTATCTGTGTTCTTATGAGAGATCATCATTCGAAGATATTTATCAAATTTAAGATAACAATAATCAGCACAATGTTTCTGTTTACTAAAGTTATGATCCAATCATATTTCTGTCCAAGAGATTTTTTTCAAGTGGAAATCAGAAAATCAGGTGATGTCATCAGAATACCAAAGCAAGAAGAAGAAAACATGCTAAGGAAAATGATGTCTGATTTCCTTTTCAACCAGTGAAGAAAGAAATCAGTTGTAAATTTCTAATTCTTTATCATTGTGCCGATGACCTAGGAGGGGATGTTTTATTTAGATTTCCTTTAAATAAATCTAAGAAAATTTGAATGTTCTTCCTAACAGCTACAGATGCCTCTTGGGAGTCCTTGGGAGTGACCACGGGGTAAGATGGTAGAAATGAAACCATCACAATGATTGTGAAGAATTATGTATTTGGCTCTTAGTCAGTGTTGGCGTAGCCCTTCCTCCAGAATGCACTCCCCAAAATAGGTTTCTTGAAAGGTTAAAAAAGCCTTTGAATCTGGTCATTTTCCTTAGAGATTGATTTATCCACAGTTGGTAGTTACCTACATATCTATATTTTTCAGAGAAGATCTCTCTCTCTGTCTCTCTCTGTCTCTCTCTCTGTCTCTCTCTGTCTCTCTCTCTCTCTGTCTCTCTCTCTCTCTCTTCCATTTTGTGCTTAAACAAAAAGTTTGATAACAGTACTTCCTGTTCTGAAAAAAAAATCGCCGTCATATTTACAAGGATAAAATTGCTTTCTGTCCATGATTTCTCAGAATGGGTAAACACTAGAGATGGTGAAACAAAAGCAGTTTGTCTCCCACAGGGATCCCCCTCTTTATGATGCCCTCCCCCCATGGTGTCCCTCTCTCTACCATCATTTAACTGGGTTTACTGAAGGGACTTTATAAAGAAAGGCATTATAGAAGGGTATCATAGATAATGACGTTATAGAAAGAGGCATTGTGGATAATAGCAACATACAGAGGGACCTCCTAGAGGGGACGTGGGAGATTAAAATAATTCAGTACTCAATTTGACCATGTAAATAATAGTGATTATGATTTATGAGGCCTGCCCATGCTAATTATAATATGCATAGGACAATAGGTCATTTCCATCTTTTTATGCTTATACCATGCTATTTTTCCCCTTCTTGGCTATTTCTATGATATTCATTGTTATTGGCTCACAGGTTTTAGAAGGTACTAGAAAGTAGTTGTGATGACCAGTTTCTCTGAGGCTTTGTGCACTAACTCTCCTGGCATGATTAAGTTTTCCTTAATCATATTCGGCCAGAGGCAATTTGTAGCCCCAGTGACCTTATCTGAGTTTTGTCTCTGCCTCAGGTAAGTTTGCTCTTGAGAAGGTTTCTGAACATCTTATAAAACTGGTCCATTAATAACTGCCTCTCACAGCTTATGTGAGGGATACGTAGATCGTGTCTCAAAAGTGTTGAGTCGAATGCCTGGTACAACAGAAACTTTAAACAGACAGTGGCAAATTATCTTTAGTGCTATGATTATTATTTTACCCTTCAACGTAATGTAGCCTAGGCTGTGAGCTGGGCCTTCATTACAGATATGTCTAAGGTTAGGAGAAATACAAGAGGGATGAATTTCTCTCCCCACGAACGTGAGGATGGCTGTATCTCAGTTTGCTTTCTCCACTTTGTTCACTCCACCCTAGTAAAACTTCACTGCTACCTTAATCTTTGATTCTTGAGGCTCGGGGGAAGAGTCATTTTTCCAGTGCTGTTGAGAGTTATATAGCCCTAAGGGATCTTATGACATAGAGTGTTTCAAAGGGGTGTTCGAGAAGATGGGTGATATGAGTCAATAGCAAGTGTCTCTTCTGACACGAAGCGTTAGGTGATAAGAGCTGCTGAAGGTTGAACTGATCCTTATCTAGGTAAGCTCCGCACTTGAGGTTGTCTTTGGAGAATGGACGACAGGCATAGAAAATGCAAAAAGTAGTTTGGTTTGTTTCACACCATTATTGAAAAACAGCTCTAAAGACAGAACGTGATCATTAAAGGCCTCTACACCCTTGAATGATGATTTATAAATTGCCAAAGTTCAAATAATTTTCATGAAACAAAACCAAAACATTTCAGAACATGGTTCCTTTCCTAAAATTGAGGCGGTTGTTCTTCATTTTACTCTTTCTAAATATCGGTTCATGTGGGATTTGTTTTTCTGTTACTGCTTAAGGAATAATGATTCCCTTTAAATATTTTTTAAAGAATTTTCCTCAGTAAGAAATTCCATGGCATAAAAGACAACAAGCAGAGAGTGTGATGCCAGAAAGTGTCAGGCGTGCCCCCAAGTGTCACGGCAGGAAAAGGGCATAACCTCATGGTGCCTGGTTATTTATCTTATAAAGTCTTAAACTCCCATGGGATATTCCTATAGGACATGCTATTGTTCAAAAGTTCCATTTAAAATACATTGTCAGTATTCAATATTTTGTATTGGATCTCTAAATCTGAAGCTTCTTCAAATATAGCATTTATTCCAGCAGTCAACACTGCCAGACAGAACTAAAGAACAAGAAAAGAATTAAATAGGAGAATTACTATTATAAATGGTAAAGAAAAGTTTTTAAATAGCAACAAAATGAAAAACAACCCCAGCATTGTTTGCGAGCGTTAAAGTAGCATGATTTAGGAAAAGTTGCTTTTTCCTCTTCATCCTCTCCCCCTACTCCTTCATCTAGAAACAATCATCATGTTTACCAGGGGCCTTTTCCTCCCTTTTAATTTGTGACCTGAGTATTGGTGTGACTTTCATCCTTTGGAAGGCAAAGGGGTGAATAGATGCACTGAAGGAAAATACAAGCCTTTCTATGAATGTAGACTGAGCAAAGACTGAAGAATAATATTTTATCTTGTTTCAGTCCCGTAAGACACATGACACACACTCCCAAAATTACCTTCAGAGTTTGTCAGCTGCTATCATGATAACCTACTATGTGCTGAACATTCATCTGGGCTCAAGATACCACATTTTTAAAGAAAGAAGGGCTGAAAGTTTCCATAATGTTCTCCACCTTTGGTTTCACAAACAAATTTACATCCAGATGTTTTTGTTGTTGTTAAAATTCTGAAGTAAGTCGAGGTGTATATGTGTAATGATCTGTCACTCAACTTGGAAAAGACAGCCTGTATTTGACAAATTAGACTTTATCATTATGCTGCATTTTAACTATGTAGAACAGCACCTGATCTGAATTTGTCATCCTTTCCTTACAAATCTGAATCCTAACCTTCATCAGGCTAAATAGATCTCCTAACTGACAGAAATCTAAATAAAAATTAACACATAGTAAAAGTTTGCAAGAAGCCCCGTGGTATTAAGGGACTGTGACAGGGAATACTATATATATTTCTACTCTTAAGTTGGATTCAGTCCTATTATTGTTTATGAAACTCTAAATTAGGTCAATGACCCAGAATTGGTTTTATTTTGAGTGAGTTGGACATTACGATGGAACAATACATCCCTTCTTCTGAAAACTTTTCTGCTAAAGATTTTAATTCATGGCAGAAAAGCATTTTCCAAATTATGGGCTTTTAATTATGTCCTGGCAAGCAGTCCCGAGCATGTCTCTTCCCAGAAGAGGTTCTGCCACGTGGTGCAGTAAGTGTTGACTGAGGTTTAGATCTTCTGCATTCCAACCAGTATCGGTGAGATGAAGAATCTCTCTTATTTGCTTTCCTCCCTTAAGTGTGACCTTGCAAATCCCAACCTTCCCTTTGAAGCACTGACTCTCTTTGTCTGGCATCTCAATTTGTAAAGCCAGTGCAGTATGTCGTTCTCAGAACAGGCATCCTCTGGAGATGTTACCGGGGAACAAATGAAATGAATGAAATGAGTGGGCTAATCTTGAGAGAACGTCGCCGTAAGAATTAAGACGTAAATCTACTCCAGAAGTCAGATGGTGGAGAGGGAGAACCGGTTTTGGAATCAGCTGGAACTGGACTCGGATGCCATGTTCAAGCATTCACTAGCAGTGTGAACTTAGGAGAGTGAGCCTGAGTATGTTTCTCCATTCATAAAGATCAGAGTAATAATGCATTCCTTACCGCATTATTAAGAGGATGTGAAATAAAATATGTAAATTAGTTGGCATATAGTTTACATTCAATAAATGGTAGCTGCTATTATCATTACTACTACTACTACTATTACTTCTTCTAGGCTGCTACTACTAATATACTACTATTATTATTGTTACTATTATGACTTCTATTTAGTGAGGAGGGCTATATGGTTAAAAAAAATCATCTCCTCCAGTTCTAAACAAATGAGTTATTACCTCATCCTAGCCTACCTCTCTAGCATGGATAGGAGAATGACCAAGTGCTTTGTAACCAGATAAACTCAAGGGAAACATGGAGAACGATAGGACCACAGACAATGTGAGAACATGAGTACACTCCCAATGCTGAGTTTGTGTAGCTGTGAAAATTGTTTTTCCAAAACTGAATATTGTCAAAGACGTTGAGTTTAGCTCATGGTCAGTATTTGATCTTTCGGACTGATAGACGTATGTGCCTGTGTGAATATTATTGTGAACATTTATATACCAATGAGTGTGTCATATGGGGAAGATTTTTATGTTTGGTACATGATAGTTGAACTTTCACATAATGAACTGGAATTAAATGGCACTCAAAATTATTTGTTTTCTTTTGATCCAAAAGAAAACTCAGATGTAATTTATGATGATGCCTTACAATGGGATGTGTTTGGTGTGCCTTTGATATGTTTTAAGTTTCAAGTAGAATGGAATTGAGTACTTCAATACTCCCACCACCAGTGTCCATATAGATTCCAATGCTATTCAAACACTTATTGGTCCTATTCAGTATTCGGATGAGAAGATGCTAAGATCAGGACAAAGATACCTTTATCACTAAGGAGGTTACTATTCAGTAGACCGGTTGCTATATTTAATCTATGATCATTTTTAAAATTTTACTTTTCATTATAAACCTATAATAGATGAAGGAAAGAAAAATCTTTTAGAGCAACAAGGTTCAAGTTCAATTTTTTTATTCTTCAGCTTTTTGTTTAGATACTACTTCTGGTGTTAATCACCACATTAATTAATTCTTCAGTTTCCTACCCCAGCCCTCATGAATTTTCATTTCTTACAACCGGCAGACTTTGGTAAATAATGAGCTACAACATTTTTTAAGGTCTTGAGCATTTATTCCAACAGCACAAAGTACCCTATGGAGACATTGCATACACTAGTAGCAATGAGCAAATGTTTCTTTTCTTTTTATAATTGTTTTGGAAAACCATATGATTGCCAAAGACAGCACACACATGGTCAATTTGGATTTGTCCCAGCCTTTAAAAAATCTGCAAAACACATTAATGGTTGTAATGTATACAGTTGAGTTTTTTTTTTTTAACATGCCTTTCAGCTGCACATTTGTAGTGTTTAATTTAGGTGAAAATTCTGTGAAGGATTTAATTTATATGATCCAGAAGTTTGTTAACTATTTTAAGTGGCCATTGATTTTTGCCAAATTCCACTCGATGTCATAAGAACATTGTCCACACTAGGTTCTATGAGTGGTGATAAAATTTTCCTTGATAGATTTGACTCTTTGAGCCAAACAGTAAAATGGCTGCCTGGAAAATAAGTGAACCACAGTCCTGGGAAGTCTGATTATGCTTGGAAAATCTAGTGAGAATACAGATCCATGGACGGTCCCAGAAATCTGAAGTTAGGTGTTTCTCCCTTAAAATCCCCACCCTCTCATCTACCTCCAAAATTCCTCTATCTGGCTTTTCATTTACTCTACCTGTACTCAGAAAATTCACGCTTGAGATTTTTTTAAAATTATTATTTGAACTCATTTTTGGAATTTCCTGTTACCTATCTAGGATACTTCTTGAAATGGACACCAAACTATAATTCAAAGCTTCTGTGTTTAGGAGATTCTTTATTAGAGTACAAAATGTGAATTATGTAAAACTACATTAGTATCTTCTTTTTAAACCTTCAGTGTACTTGAGGACTAAAGGAAAGAAAATACTTGTCAGTTTATAACTTCTTGTTGTTCCAGTCTCATATATGTAATCGGTTATCAAAAAGGATGGCATGTACGTGGCCTGCTTCAGAGTACACCGAAGTATATTGTCTTCAGCTTCACGTTTTAAAGTTAGTGATTTCAGATACTGAGAAGTTGTAATAACCAGCTGTGAATTACTGGAAGGGAAACCTCTTACCAGCAGCTGAACCTAGTGTTCTGCGTGTCTATAATCCAAAAACAAGTGGGTGAGAGACTAATTTCACCTGCTAATGTGAGATGGCAGCCTTCTAGGAGAAAAATGGAAGATGCAGCCATGAGGGTAAGGTCCTCATTTTCAGCACGTGTATAGGAGAGAAGGGTTTGGAGCAGAAAACGAGACTGATAAGCCTATTGCCTATCAGAATATCAGAATGCCAAGCAGTTAGATCCTTCCAGAAAGCTCTCCATTGAATCAGATGTGCCCCTTTAAGAGAACTGGGAAAACTTTCAACTCCCAGGCAGCACCAGCATAGTTCTGTAATCCGAAAACGTTCTGCATCACCTCAATTCATTCCTAGGATTTAGGACTACAATGTCAAATTATTTTTCTAAACTCTGTAGGAGTTCTAATTCACCCACCCTTCCATCCATCTGCCACTTACGCACTCACTCATTCACCCATCCACCATTTCTTGAACCAATATATGTTGAAAATCTACTAGGCAGCAATCATGGCATCGGGTACTTTGAACCCAATGGGAAGAAGGAGAGAGTTCTGTCCTAATGATGCTTTCACTCAGTGGGGTTCATGAGTCTTTTGTACCTGAAGTCTTCTAACTTTAAGAAGAGGCAGGGAGAGTCTCAGTATATGTTACTAGAGAATATTGGCACTGGTCAACTTAACATTCACTGGGGTGGATCCTCATACACACCATATATTCAACTTGGATGGAACCATCTAAATTGGAACAAATAGACCTTCATGATTTGTGACTCCAAAGATGACATACTGAGTCTCAGATGCTCTAGAACAGATTCTCATACTTTAAAGCAATGCATCAGACTCTGTAATTGAACTAGTTCACCTCTGAACTTCTTTTTATGGACTACAGAACATTCTGTGGACAACAGCTAGAACCATTCGTGTGGAATACTGACAGCCCAGGAAACAGACTAAGGTCACAGGCAGACCTCTTTGGACTGATTTCATAAGTACTTGGTGCTGGGAAGAATTTGGGGATTTCACAGATCAGAGAACTTCGCAAAGACCTTCTGATGGGGCCTAGTCTCCAAAGGGTTCTGCCTCTATCTGAGCTCCCATTCCCATATTATAAAGCACGTGCATGATGGTGGTGAACAGAGCCTCAATCATCCGATCATTCATAGGACAGGAGTATAATAGAGCCACTTCTGTAAAGTCTCTGAAACTAAAGAGTCGTTAAGATTTATGCAGCAGATCTGGATTCCACAAGGAGCTAGGAACCCCCCTATCCACTATCGTTCAGCTCCCCTCTGACCCCAGGGGCTAGCTGTGGCCAGAATCAAACTCTTGGGTATCCCATCCTCGAGTGGGCTTGTAAGGAGCTCCCTTTTCCAGACCTAGGATTTCGTCTAAAACTAGACCACTCTTTGGGAGCAGGACACCAAGCGTAAGAGTATCAAATTCTCTAGCAATGGCAATGTCTCCTTAGATACATTTTTTTTTATTTTAAACTTTTTGATTGATTATTGGGGAAACTATAGCTACAAATGGTGTTAGTTTTCAAGAAACTGGTTAAATGGTAAAATTCAGGAAACCATTATCATCAAGTTTAATCATGAAGAGAAAGTTAAATATGTGGCTCAGATTCTTTAGTTATCCTTATATAAAATAGAATAACAGTGCAAAGAAAAATCAGATGAAAGAAGAAAAATCACACATGTGGGTAAAGCAGTATTGGAGGTCACAGGTAGTGTAAATTCTCTGATTATTACCAGAGATGAGCTTGGTTTTAGGGAGATAGATCATTATTAAGTCATCTCTCTGATCTAGAGCCAGCAAGTCGATCTAATGATTTCATTCCTGGATCATTTTTAATATATGGAATTAGAGATATATGGGAAGCATTTGCTATTATTTTAATAGTACGGTTACCTGCTAAATTGCTTTTGTTAAGTAAAATAATGTTGCATTGGAAGGGAGTGTGTATTTTCTTAGTTATGCTTCACAATTCCTTGTCTTACAATTTAATAAATCATCTTGCACCTGTCAGCACCTATGGTCTAAGATTTATTGCCTGATCCATTGAATCGTAGATAGCTCTTTGGCTGGAGAGCAGATTCTGAAACTAATTTAATCAAAGTGTTTTTATACTATGATGAACTCTGGCTTGATGTCTCAAATATGTATTGATGTCTTCAGAAAGGTATGATTTAATCCCATTCAATTTTGAAATAGAGCTAAGATTTGGCTTTATGTGATTTCTATTATAAACAGGAAATTGTTAGTTGCGTTAATATTATTCACGTACTCTTTTATCGAGCAAGCATTTTTTTGGTGCTTCTATATGTACAACTAGCCTCTGCTAGATTCTGAGATGCTGTTGGCAAATGAAAAAAAAATTTAGGTTGGTGAAAAGACGGAGCCGAGGGCTCAGAAGGAGAGACTGACATGGAACGTATTGGCCAATAAGGAATTCAGTGTAACGTAAGTTGAGTGTTCATTCTGCAGGGCGCTGGTAATTATCGCTGGCTTCTACTAAGGAAATTCTAAACCTACCATAGTTTTGAGGATTTCACATGCCAACTTAGGAGTTTGAACTTGATCCTTTAAGAATGGACAGCTTTTGAACTTTTGAGAATGTGATGGCATAGTAATACAAGCTTACTGGGAAGATTACTTTGGTGCCCACTCGTAGAACCCGAGTGGCTGGCCAAAATGAAAGGAATGAACACCATGGAAGAAGATGGTTAGCGTGCTAACCTTGGGAAGAAAAGGAAGGCTGAAGCCAAAGGGTCTTTTAGTGAACAACCAAATGGCCTTAGAGAGTGATTAATACAAGGCATGAAAGAGAGTTCAGAGTTCAAGTTATGGTGCAGTTCTAACCTGGAGAATGGGAATATTCTTTGTAAAGACTAGAAAGTGGAAAGAAATTTCAAAGGAGCAGGCAATGCAGTTTTGAAAAGCTGAGTTTAAAATAACAGGGAATTATCAATCCTAAAAGTCAGTATAGACGTGGGAACGAGAGAGCAAAGCTTAGCTCAGAGTTGAGGGCTGAGATCAAAATTT
Source organism: Macroglossus sobrinus (assembly GCA_004027375.1). Taxonomy (NCBI): domain Eukaryota; kingdom Metazoa; phylum Chordata; class Mammalia; order Chiroptera; family Pteropodidae; genus Macroglossus; species Macroglossus sobrinus. Next base: position 21,737 of record PVKZ01003709.1, on the reverse strand, counting down.
GAATATTATCAGGGTGGAGGAGAAAGTCGAAGCTGTAAAAGAGGTCATTTTGCTGCGGGAATATGTATATATGAAGTCACTGTTTTGTCATAATGATTTGCAGATGGAAAGAACATGTTCCGATGAAAAACGCGCTCGCAGTTAAAATTATTCAGTGCTGACAGTCTGTCTTTAATTAAAGTAAATGTGTTTGACTCAAAAATGTATTTATTAGCTATATAAGTGATACTTCATTTAAAAAAATAACAATTAGAGAAAGACAATGGCTAGTGGAAGGCTACTCTATGATTTACCATCACCATTTAGTTATTGAGCTGTCTCTGATGTCACAGTTAACATTCTGCCTCACTGAAGCATCCTGTCACAGTAGTCCACCAAAGTCACAGACATTGGAAAATCAGATGACAAAAGTCACCCTGAAAAGTCCTGAGAGCTAAGTTGAACATGTGTGCTATCGGCTTTAGACATCTCGTGTCAGGCCAAATCGTAGAGAGGTGCACTGAATCCAACCAGCAAAAGGGAGGCATTATTTTTTCATCATAAACAGATGGGTTTGGGTCCTCTGCTGGCTGACTGCCCTCTCCCCCTTTCAATGCCACTTAATTTTTTTTTTAAATAGCATTTCTAAATATTCGCAAATATACTAGGGCAACTTCACCAAGACTGATTTTTTTTTTCTGGAACATTCTGAACATCTGAGTTCTATGTATGTTTTTATTAAAAAAAGCAATTCAGGATTGCCAGTGGTGATGGGGTAACAAGGATGGTTAGCCGAGGTGCGCATCCCTTCCCAAACCTTCCCTCCACCATGAGGTTGGGTTATCCCCTCCCACCTCCCAGGTTCCCCAGCCCCACCCTGTTTCCTCCTATGCCTTGGCCAACACGCTCTTCCATTTTCCTTCCCTTTACCCAATGGAGGCTGGAGGAACTAGGGAAAGGCCCTAGAATAGAGCCTGGTGATGATGATGATGACGAAGAGTGAGTAATAGGATCAAAAGGTATCCGTGAGAAAGGGAGATGGAAAGAGCAGCTCAGAGATCAGTTACCCCGACTTAGCTTCTCCTCTCATTAAATTTTTACCCCCACCCCCCCACTCACACACTAGAGGATGTTACAACATTCCTGTGAGTGGTTCCTAAACTTCAGCACTCGTGAGAATCCCCTAGAGGGCTTATTAATTCACTGCACCCCACCTCTGTAGTTTCTGATTGGGCACGTCTGGGGCGAGGCCCAAGAATTTGCCTTTCCAACCAGCTCCCGCTGGGCTACCTTGCATTTTGAGAACTTCTGGTCTCCTTTCTAGACCCTACAGACAGGACAGGAGGAGACTTTGTAATTCAGAATTGTGAGAACTGGCAAGTAAGTCTCTTCTTAGTTCTCTGACTATTCAACAGTTTTCTCTCAGTGGGTTAAAAGCAAATAGCTTAACATTTTTTTTTCTAAGCACCATTTTTTGCTTCGATTTCCTCTTTAGCAAAACACTGCATATGTAAACTCAAATATATTCCAGGGACGTGAGAGTGAGTTCATTTCTGAAATACATCGGCCCTTAAATCATCTTTGATCGTATGTACACAAACCAACTCTGGGAAAATGGCTTACTATTTTGTAAAGCAGCACAAATTAAATAATTAACTCTCCAGATTATTTTTTGTTCTTTTTTGATCACAGACGGGTGGCCATCTATCAAAGAAACAGCATTTTATGGGCAAAGATGGAAGGAATGAAATGCTACCACTGTGGTTTCCATCATTGCAAATCTTTGCATTTTGCCTTTTAAATGACAGAGGACTCTCTCGTCTTCAGGACAGTTGTGTCGCCTGAGTTGACTTTTGAAAGAATCTGGATAGGGCAGTGAATCTATTTTTTTATCAAAGGGGTTCTTAAAAATTTTCCCCCCTAGATCTTTGTGATTTACTGTATAAAAAATCTCGTTGAATTATAAACATCTATAGTCTACTTCTGTTACATTTATGGTGAAATAGTTACTGGTAAAATCAGCAAACCAAATCAATGACTCAACAGAGCATTTCCCTATATTTTCTAGTCAAAAAACCCCTTGCAATTGCTTCACAGTAATAATCAGTGTTCTCTGTTTTGTAAAGTTCCCGGGATTTCCTTTGATAAATTCACAGAAATTCACACTTCTAGCTACATCTCTATATAATTTTAGTCCTGTACTTATTATGTACACATGCTCCAGTTAAAAAATATTCCTTTGAGTCTGTATAAACCTTAAAGTGTAAAACCAGTAAATTGAAGAAATTGCTCATTTTTGTTCACTGTCTCACAGATCCAACAACTTAGCAACCTGATTCCCCAGTCTTGAGCAGTAATTCTGGCCTTTGGCTGCTCATTAAACTCTCCTGAGAAATGTTAAAGACTCCAATCCCTGACTTCACCCCGGTCTAAGTAATTCAGATGCTCGGGCTGGGAAATGAGTGTAGATGGAGCAAGATATTTTTGGTTTCCCCGGGTGATCACAGTGTGCAGGCCCATGTAGGAGCCATTCACCTAGTGGATGGTCATCATCGTGCTTCCTCCCAAAACAAAGACAGTATCAGTGCTACTACTAAAGTGATGGAGATGTCTGAGCAAAGGTAGTGAAGTCAGGGACAAAAGGTGCATTCGATTCAAAGAATTGAGATTCAAACATCTAAAACCCAAAGAAGGTTCTGTCTTTGACAGTTGCTCATGCTGTCATATTCTTCTTTGATTCTCTAGGCTCTCCCAAATGGGGACTTCTCTTATATAACACTGATTTTGTAAAATTTTTAACAGGCCAGACCCACTTTGGATGGCATGGAATTTTAATCTTTTTTGAGCCAAAGACTATAACCTCTCTTGGCTTTAATATGTTTTACACCACCCAGATTGGGGATATGAATTATCTCAACAATATGAACCCTTCCTGGGAATGCCACAAATTCAAAAGGAAAGCAGACCATGTATTGAACTTAAATAATCATTTTTAGCAGCTGGCCCAGAAAAGTGACAGTTCTTTAAAACCTAAAAATGTGAGCAGATAAATATTGCTATAGAAACAAAGCAAATATACTTACCTATGCAAAATTATTCGATCAAAGGCTGAACTGTTTCAGCTCGAAATGTATTCAATATATTCACTTCGACCAGCATAAAGTATCTGCAGAGGAAAGTAAATATTTGCTCTTCCCACAGTATATTAAAACCAAAAATGTATTTCCATTTATCATAAACATCTACCACGAGACGTTCAGGTCTGGTAAAACTGTTTGATGGTATCAGTTAAAACACTATTTAAGTAGAAAGGCCAGAACATGTTCATTAATGAGTAGTTGGCAATGTCATCATCTACTTAAGACAGAGGAAAAGGGGATAAGATCAAAATTATTCAACCTCTGAGTGATGGAGGAAGTAAAGCTTGAAGTGACATACAAACAACGTGTAAGACATCCATCAATATCAGGGGATTTTATAGACATTAATTATCTAGTGTTCTAAGTTTCCCTCCTTGAAGTTTATTTTATGATTAAGAACAAAGGAGAATAGAATTGATGGAAGCCATCAATGAGTAATTCTATATTCTGTGTGCACTTCAAGCCAACACTTTATAGTCATTTACAGAATGGAAAGAACTGACTATTCTTTATGCCATGATTCTTTACTCACTTTTGACCATGTTCTTGCTATGGCAACCTTTATCCAATTCAAGATCCTTCGTTACTCTATCCCTGTCTGAATTTTCTGCTTCTCTGAACAAAAGTTGACAGAGGAATTTCTTCAGACTTTGCATTTTACCCATGATTAATGCTATCTTTTCTTTTATGAGTTAAAAGTTCTTGAGGTAGCCAACAAAAAAATACGAAAAAGGCCTTCTCCTTTATAATTTCCAGTACCCGAATGATTGAAATTCTAGGCATAGTTTTATACTCTCATAGCATGGGTTGAAAATATTAAGTGAAGTGAATTATATTGAAATTTTTAAGTAGTCTATATTCATAAAAAGTGTTTGGATTTTTTTTTAAGATGTTATTATTTTTTTGAAGAGACAGAAATTTTCTGTAAAGAGCCAGTACCCAGCTCTGTCATGGCCGCTCAGAAGCAGTAACAGACAATCCATAAACGAATGAGAGTGTCTGTGTTCCCTTAAAACTTTATGAACACAGAAATTTGAATTCCATATACTTTTCATGTATCACAAAATTGTATCCTTTTCATTTTTTTAAGTCACATAAAAATGTAAAGAACATTCTTAGCCGACTACTATACAAAAGCAGGTGGTGGGCAGGATTTGGCCTGTGGGCTGTGGTCTGCAGACCCCTGGTTTAGAAGATAAGACATTTCCCCAGCTTGAAAGCTTTCTTTTGAGAAAAAACAAGAAATTTCTATTCGTCTGTTTTCCAATATCCTCATTATCCTTTCACCATCTAATCTTGACTGACAAACTGGTCGCTTCTCTTGAGTCAACCTCCTGGATATGCTGTGGCAGCCCAGAGTGCCATGTTGAAGAAGGTTCAACAATCCGAACAGGGGCAAATAAGCAGAGAAAAGCAATGGGGAGAGATGCCAAATTAGCCTTCATGGCTCTTATACCCATGCTATAATCTTATGAGCTGTTTCCTGTATGTTCCATTGATACAAGTTGTCATTTTCTCTTAAACGTTTCTCTCCAGGCATAAATTTTGCAGTGGAGATCACTATTTTTAAGTTAGAGATTTTCAAAGGTTCCTAGTGGCTCAGCTTCCTTCCTTCAATATTGATTCTCAAAACTAACAAATGTGTTTATTGGTCAGTTGCTCACCTCCCTTATTATTGGCAGAAATAGAACCTGGGATGAGGAGCAAACAAAAAGGACCATTCACATCTCTAATATCTGAAAATTAGTAGTCGTCATCAGAGCTGCCAAAATGATAACAAAATGAATATCACTATACTAAGATATTGATGTTCATTCCAATTTGAAAGCTCTTCTAGACCATCAATGATATATAAACATTGTTCCCTGTGTATTGTTGACTACCAGATTAGAATCCTAAACACTGAACTCCTGATGCTAGAATTTATACATACATGGAACAAGTTCTGTGGAATTAATGTAGAAATACCAAATAAAACCTGACAAGGTCAATACAGTATTGCATATCAAAATGGCTTAAATTGGAGTCCATGGAACATTCGACTTAAATTTACATGCAGATTGGATTTAATGATGTTTTTGATGTTCCCTGGGCGACCTGTCTGGCCAGGGCGTTTGCAGATGTTAACTATCCCAACCAATGAGAAAAGGCATTAAAAATGAAAACCGGCCTAAATCACACGTATCTGTGGTGTGTCATGGGTTGAACCTGCCGATCGCCTTCAACTCCTGCAACGTCATTAAAACATCGTAAGCGTTTAGTTACATAGAAAGAATGTATGCTTTTACGCAGGTGGCATGTGTTAATACGGGTGTGTTTTCATATTAAGCGTTGTGATTAAAGTTTCTCAGAAGAAAATACACTGATTGTGGCACTCAACGTGTTCATATCCTGATCATGCTGGAGTGGCGGTGTTGGGTGTCAGGACTACGAGCACAGTTCCTGAATGTCGCTGTGAATATTATGGAGTGAAACAAGCCAGATCTGTGTTTGCCTTGAAAGGTATCCAGACTTAATATTATACTTTAAAGACATTCTGAAGCGTTGACTTCGGAATAAGAGCAAACATTCTTTAAGGCCTAGACAACCCCGAAAGGAATTACTGAAATCTCCTGTTTCAGGCATACATTTTAATAGTAGTGCCCAGTGACAAGTCGTTAATTCCCTGCAACCTGACTCTTAGGTATAGGTCTCCAAAGGCTAAAATTAGGGTTATTTGGTCTGCTTACCTTGTTATTTGATTGGGTATCAGTGTATGTAGAAGGACAAAGCTCATCTGTTAAGTTGAATTTACTATTCTCAGCTGGCGTCCATATTCATGCCTAAAGGCTCATATTGAGATTGGTGTACAGTCAGCTGTCCTGCCACGGATTGTTAAATTATCATTTCAAATAAGCCTCACTAAGAACTACATAGAAGTGTGTGCATTAAGAACAAAAGTTGTAGGAAAAATTAATCATCTTTTCTGCATAAAGTAGGCAGTGGAGCCTCATTCTTTAGGCAATGTGTATTTTACCATTTTGTCTTTCACAAATTTGACTTGTACCGAGTCTTTCGCTGAATATTAAGAAGCCAAATCTGCCTCCTTGCATCTTTATCTTTGTAAGGATCATCTTTAATTACTTATATTGCTCTTCTTTGGTGGTGGTGGGAGGGACGTGTTGAATTCCATCAAGCAGCTACATACTTATAAACGCCTCATCCTTACCACATCTTTTTCCTTCATAAAGTAAGTACTGTGGGGAAAAAAAAAACGGATGAAGAGGTAATGAAGTAAGGGTAGGAGCATTTTGACTTTGGTTTTATTTATTTTATTTTATTTTAAAATTTTATTAGTTTCAAGTATACAGTACATTGGTTAGACATTTATATAGTTTATGAAATGATCCCCCTAATTGCTCCTTTTCTCCCCTGGCCCTCCACCTAGCCATTCCATCAATGCTAACTGCGTTCCCTCTGCTGTGCTCCACATCCTCGTGACCATCTATCAGCTACTAGTTCGTACTTTTTAACCTTTCACCCCTTTCTCCCAGTCCCCAACCCCCTCCCCTCTGGCCATATCAGATTGTCCTCTATATTTGTGACTCTTTTTTTTTATTAGTTTGTTCTTTTCATTCTTTAGATTCTTCATATAAGCGAAATCATATGGAATTTATATTTCTCTGACTTATGTCACTCAGCATGATAACCTCTAGGTCCATCCATGTCATTCCAAATGGTAGGATTTCATTTTTTTATGGCTGAGTGTATTCCATTGTATATACGAACCATAACGTCTTTATCTAATCATCTGTTGATGGGCATTTAGGTTGCTTCCAGATCTTGGTTATTGTAAATTGTGCTGCCATGAACATTGGGGTGCATTAGATAGAATTTGAAATAGATGGGTCAATGATAATTGCTAGACTAATTGTATAAACCCATGTTTATAAAATTTTGTTGAACAATGTAGAAGTTGCCTTCCCAGAAATCTTGTGGTCTGATGGACTTATGTAATATTTAGAATGTTTCTAAACTGTCAAGCACCTGATCATGGGTTCAGACTCAATACTACCAATGAGAAAAGGGTAGAAGGCATCGCTTTAAGAATTTATAGTATTTCTTAAATGAATTAACTAGTTAGTTGATTGTACTACATTAGATTTCAAAAGAATTGTCCAATGAATATTCAGTGGTCATGCTAATTGTTCCCACAATGACTGTTTGAGGATTTATCATGGGATAGGACTACGTGGTGATAGCTATACAGCAGGTACTGAATACATACTATGGTTTCATTATGCTCTCTCCTTGATCATAGAATTATTCCCTGCCATGCAGATGCATTCCAGAGGGAAGAGCATGTGCCTTGGCCAGGAAAGGAGCTTGGCCTGTGAGCCAAATATCACTTACCATCTGTTTTTGTAAATAAAGTTTTATTGGAACACAGCCCTGCCAACCATTTACAATTTGTCTATGGCTGCTTTCTCACTAAAACAGCAGCAGAAATGAGTAATTGTGACAGACAACATATGGCCAGCAAAGCCTAAAATAGTTGCTACATTGCCCTTTACAGAAAAGTTTGCTGAGCCCGAGTCTAGATTCTGATGCTGTGCTGTCTAATAATGTAGCCAGGAGCTGCATATAGCAGCCAAGTGTTTGCAATGTGGCCGATGGAATTGAGATGTGTTATGTGTGTGAAACACCATATTCCAAAGACTTAGTAAAAAGAAAAAAAGAGACTGTAAAACAGCTCATCAGTTTTTAGATATTCATTGCATGTCGGAATAATAATTTGGATATTGACTTAAGTATATTAGCAGAATTAATTTTACCTGTTTCTTTTTACTTTTTTTTTTAAAAAAAACACGACTATTAGAAAATTTAAAATGGACTTGCATTTGTGGCTCACATTATGGTTCTAGTAACAGTTCTGGAATTTGGAAGGTATGTGACCTCTAGAAAAAGTTAGAGGGCAATGGGAGAAAACAATCTCTTATATTTGCAAATATCTTTCAAAAGGAATAAAATCTTCTATTTGACTATTCGTCATAAGAAGGAATACTTAAAAATAATGGATTAGGATGTCTGTGGACAAAATTTTCCTTGAGTCCTCCCAGAAGGAGACCCTGACTCAGAATTTAAATCGGGAGGAGATCTAGGAAGTGTCTGTAGGGGGAAAGGGAAGTGGGACAGGAGGAAAGGAGAGAGGATGTGTGTGGTCGTGAGCAGGGTGTTGCTGTGGGCACCTGGGTTCCTCTCAGTGAGGCTCTCTGGGAGATTTGATGGAACATGACTCAGAGTGGTCCCACCCAGGAGGTGAGAAATCTGGGCTGTTTATCTACCAGCTGCTAGAAGTTGCTGGTTGAGGGATGCTCTTGGGGGCATCAGCCTCCTCTTATTCTCAGCACCCCAGCCTGCCCTGCCTGGGGCCTGATGAAGCCCAGGAACTGAAAGGAACACGTGCTTGCAGCAAAAAGCCATCACCAAGCTCGAGAATGTGACTGCCCGAGGCATGATGTTAGGCCCTTATAGTGTCAGGTACTTAGACCAAACTGAATGTTTTATCCTGGAATTCATGGTTTCGACAAACATTTGTATTGTCCCTGATGTATGTGTTTATTTTCTCCTCTGATTGTAACAATAGCACAGATAGGTAGATTTCTCATTAGCCTCACATTATGGATGGGAAAACTGAGCCCAAGGCTCATTTGTTTAAGAGACTTCAGCTGGGATGATAGCTCCGGTCGCCTCACTCCACACGTGTGGTCACTCATGCCTGAATCCCTGGATTTCTACAGAGCTCAGCTCCACAAGAAGATGTAAATATAGTGACATTTTTTAGGTGAGAACAGGAAACAAACTTTGAGGGGTACTCTGTAGAATTCCTTAGATATCCGTAGGGAACTGGATACTTATAGTCACCTACTCCCAAGATTCTCATGCCAAAAAATATTCTCTCTCTTTTGCACAAAGCACAGTCAAAATCCAGAGGTTATAGGACCTGCTGACTGCCACACAGGATGCCAGTTATACAGCTAAATTCTAGAAGTCCCTGTAGTGGAAGCTTATGGACGCATGGTTCATTGAGGACTGTATGTTGTTACCTTTCCATTACCTGGGCTCTCTTCAACAGTGTTGTCGGTCCCTTTGGTACCTCGTGGAAACAGTCTCTCTCCCAGCTTCATGTCCCTTTATTGTACTTCTAACTGACTCAGTAGTCTTTGAACTATTTAAATTTGAATAACCCCAAAGGATCTAGATAGGTCGACATATTTAAACCGCAGGCTTTAGTCTACATATTAGTTGATTAAAAACACATTTTATACATAATATATATTTAATAAAGGGAGGGGGAAGCAAGCAGGTGTTTTGTAAAATCTAAATGTGTTCGGCTATATTTATTTGGCTCTCTTTTGCTGACTAGCTTCAGAAAAGTCATACCTATGGCAATTGAACTATAAACAGTTAGATGATGTATTTCCCTAGAAATTTCCTGCTGTGAAAGATCAGCCAAAAAGAAAAGTAAGAGGATTCTCTAAGATTAACATACCAAAAGAAGTTGACAAATATACCATAAAGTAGTCATATCTAAGTCGAGTACACTGAATAATGGAATGCCTCAAAATTATTGTCTAGTCTCTGATAATAAACTGATTAGTGGTTGCAATTTTTTTAATCCAAAGAGTAGGAAAACTCATGGCTTTTGTTGTTCTTATTAAAACCTTTGAAAGCAGGTTTTCCTTTGGAGCAAATATGAACTCATTAAGTTGCATCTAAATCACTCTGATTCATTCTTTGACTGTTTGATGTATCTCATCCTTTCAACTGAGACACGGTCATTTTTCTCCTTTAAAATATTTATTATATTGGAAATGCTTTGAGTGTTTCAAAGCCAAAATTTAAGATTTCTTATTGGTCTTTAAGTCCAGATGAAATATATACAAAACCTCTCTCTGAAATATTTTTAAATGAATTTTAAAGAGAAGAACCAAGCTTAAACATAAGGGGAAGGCCTCCAAAGACTGGAGATGAAAGATGGCTGAAGCAGGGCTGCTCGTGAGAAATGGAGGTGAGATGGGCCAGCAAGGCCCTGAAGGGAAACATGGTGGGGTGTATCCTGCATGTGTCAGGAGCCTCAGACTGCCTTGTATACGTGAGGCCAGCACTCCTCATCTACACACTCGTCTCAAAGGGCACCTCCCATCTTCTCTGGAATTGGAGCCAGACAGAATTCTCATGGAAGAAGGAGAGGCACTGAGCCAAACCACGATCTGTGCTTCCATGGCATGTCGGTGTCTTATGGGAGTTTCCCCTCTGGGGAAACAACCTCAGGCCCTGACAGGAGAGTGGGCACCTCACCTGGCTGGTGAATCCCTAAATCACAACATAGGGAACAAAGTTCACATCAGATGAGCTGTCACACAAAAATTATAAGACACATGAGAAAATAAGATTCTTGGGAAATGTTATGCAAACACGGGAAAATAGGACTTGCCTTTTCTCAAAAGAGCTTAAGAATAAGTATGTTTCGTTTTCTTGAAATCATGAAGGAGAGAATTGCAACCTGGGAACAGGAACAGAAAGTAATTCAACAAGAAATAGATGTGACGAAGAACATAGTAGAAATGAAAAATGTGGTCATTGAAAGAAAGAAATTAGTTAACAGGATAAGCACCAGATTAATTAATAAGCATAAGTTTTTAAAGATGACCAAAGAGATTTCTGCTTCTGACTTATATATTATAAGTGTGAAATCAAAGTGATTCTTTTTCTGAATATACCTTTTTAAATTTAAATTTTATGAAAGCAGGAAAAGCAAACATTTTCAGAAATAAATTTCACAGCATAATGAACTATCATCGCCTTTATGAAACTGTTACTTTTCAAAATCCTTCTCATACTCTTTTCAAATCTGTTTTCTCAGATGGCATTATAAATCCTAGTGCTATTTTCTTTTCCATGAAATCTCATTTCGTTTCATATCTTCATCGTATTTGTGGAATTGTCTATATGTTAACACGTAGATACCCCGGTCCTTTGCCCTCTCACACCTCCCTTTTCTTGGTATATGACACTGTTCTATTCCCTGCCCAGAGAATATTCTCTGTGCTCACCTCCCCCTTCATTCCATCTTCCCAAGAAATTTCCACTCTGGTTCACCAAAAGCTCCCTGTTCATCTTTCCAGCCTCATTGAAAGACTGTATCCTTTTGAAAATCTTCTTCAGGCATCCCTGACTCTGTCCCTTCTCTGTTTACAGCATCTTTCTCCTAGTTGCATAACCATCTCTTTGTGGGCAGGGAGTGCATGTTTTTATTTGTTTCCCCAGTATCTCTCTCAGAGTCTGGCATATAGTAGAAACTCAGTACATATTCATGAATGGATAAATAAATGAATGAATGGATAAATAAATGAATGAATGGTATAAATGAAGAGCATACAAAATGAGAAGCCATGGAGAGCCCTTAATGAATCTTACCCAGAAGAGAGGGTTATTGTGGTTGAAACTAAGATTTAATAGTCATTGTGGAAAACTTTAAATTTCATATTCTAAAGTAATAGGGACTAATTCTAGATGCTTAAACAGGATAGTGATATGAAAAATGTAGCATTCAAGGACATTTGATCTGACATCGATAGGTGGATAGGCAAAGAATAAAAGCACACACACTTAAACATACTATGAGTGAGTAAATGTGTGATGAGGACTTCATATAAATGCCTATAAAATGGTCATCATGTCAGCAATAGCTTTGACGATTCAAACCTTCCTCCAAAGGACTGACCCTCAGCCAGCCCACAATATGGTAAATCCTAAAAATCTAATAGTTGATTTGATATGGGAATATATTCTTTATATTATTGCCATTTCTGATTCAGATAAAAGAATATAAATCATATTTTATTCTTTTATTTGCCTTATTTCTGGACACTATTAATCTATGAACTGTGTGTACTAAATGAATATTTCTGCATGAGGGTATAAATGTTTGCCTTTGGTCAATTACGTTGGTTTGTGAACGTGTCATCCTAGTTTGTTCATTCCATTAGTGTCCCTAGTTCATGACCTAGAAGTAACCTATAACCAATTATTCGGCTAAATATGCCTGTTAGTGAATGAAGCAGGAACAAAAATAATGAAATTTGAACATTTTGAAAAAGGTCTTTTAAATGTGACTTTTCAAAATCCAGTTTAAATCAATAAATACTTGAAACTGCATAGATCTCATTGAGGTTTCTGAAAAAAAAAAAAAACGATGTTTTTCCTGAGTGTGAGTAGTTTTGTATATAGTAAAGTATTAAAAGTATGCAGAATAATATTTTCTCTCTCTTCTTTAAACAGCAAAACTTAGAGAGCAACCTCACCAACCTTATTAAGAGGAACACAGAACTGGAGACCCTTTTGGCTAAACTCATTCAAACCTGTCAGCATGTCGAGGTGAGTATCTCTGTGTGGTATGTTTCCTGTGAAAACTGCTAGATTTCAGTTGTGGTATCCTCACCCTTTATATTTTTAAAACAGGAGTCTTTCTAAAATTAGGTCTTGGGAAGATGCTGACTATATAAGATGGATAAAGTTGGAAGGAACTAGAATATATAAGATGGATGAAGTTGGAAGGAACTGGAATCCCATCTTTTGCTATGTCCTGCCCCCTCTACTCCCACCCCAGCTCTCCCTGATGCAGCTTAACTCTGCCTCCCTAATACTGTAGAGTTGAATCACCCTTATAAAGAGCAGTAAAAACAAAAAAAAAAACCACTATTTAAAAGGCATTGTATTGGCTGCCATAACAAAACACCACAAACTTGGATGGTGGAAACAACAGAATTTATTCTCTCGTCGTTCTAGAGGCCTGAAGTCTGAAATCAAGGTGTCAGTAGGGCCTTGCTCCCTCTGCAGGTGCTAAGGGAGCATCCTTCCTGCCTCTTCCCGCCTTCTAGTGGTTCCAGGAAATTCTTGGAGTTTCTTAGCTTGTTGCTGCAACACTCTCATCTCCACCTCTGTCCTCACATAGCCTTCTCCCTGCGTGTCTCCATCCAAATAGCCTTCTTCCCATAAAACACCAGTCCTTGGATTAGGGGCCACCCTACACCGGTGTGAACTCACTTTAACTTGATTACAGCTGCAAAGACCTTGTTTCCAAACACAGCCACATTCACAGGTACCAGGGATGAGACCTGCGACGTATCTTTTTGGGGGACATGATTCAACTCACTACAGGTGTATGTTAAATGCATATAGGTTGTCAGTTATGTTTCCATGAAATCGACCACAGTTGTGACATGTTGGGATCAAAGAGTGCACAGGCAGCAGTGACAGCAAGGGCACGTTGCAGAGCCCAGATCGTTCCAACCCCCTGCTTCGAGTGGATTCGCTTTTGGCACTGTCTCTCCAGAGGACATGCTGGGCCTTGTTGATTGAACAACATTGTAAATAAGGGGGAACAAGCATAATGTTTTCATTATTGTAGGGTTAAGCGAATACGTCTTATAGGAATGAATGGATGAACAAAATATCCATTTTGTTCCAGGAGCTGTATTTTATTTTTATGATGTGATGGCATTTGATGTTTAGGACAATAAGAAAGAATTATTTCTCTTCAGTTAAAAAGAAAATACCTGTGTTTTATGGGGAAATCTTACAAATGCTTTATGAACAGGGTGATTATTTCATTCAATTTAGCTGGTTACTTCTGAGAGCATTAGTGTCTGGTTTCCATTATGGCCTGTAATGATTTCAGAAAACCGTCTCGTTCCTAATGCAATATTAATATGGCTTGAATCGACAAAATGCTAGTCCTCCAAACGTGTAAAATTACATTCTGAAATGCTCAGAAATTTCCGGCGATAAATAGATGTGTTATTCAAGAAATGTAGAAGCTTATTTCATTTCATTTCAAAAGATTAGATATTTACTCGAGATATATAGGCTTTTAAAATAAAGCTATTATGAAGTCGATTGTATCAGACTTGCAAATAGGCACATACCTGCCATTAGGACACTGTGACAAGTTTGTATGGTGACAGATGATTACTAGAATTAGTAGGATGACCACAATGTAAGGTATAAAAATGTCGAATCACTATATCGTACACCTGAAATTAATATATCCAATATAAAATTATATGCCAACTAAAATTAAGTTATTCTAGACAAGGAGTAAAGAATATTTATTCCTTTCACTGTCGTTTTTGTATGTATTTTGTGGAATAGAAAGATGTTTATGAGTGAATAAATTGGGTACTTGGGAAATTTATTCTAGATAAAAATTAAAGAAACTTACAAGCAGAAAAATAATAATGATGCTAGCAGTACCTATTTTTACATGTGTTACCTTAATTATAATTATTAATATTCTCAACGTATAATTTTCAAGAAATTTAGCATCCAATTCCCATATAATAATCAAATGAGCCTACATTGAAGATTGATTTACTCTGATGAAGGAACCAGCAAGATGATAAAGCTGACTTAAAGCAAGACAGCAGAAACTGATACATACAAACTTTGGGGAAAAGAATGCCGGAATAAGAGAGCTAAATAGATGCAAAAATTGTTGGTGACTTGAAGAGCAATAAAATCATAACGTTTGGACAAAATAAGTTGCCTATTCTCAGTTTTCTGTAGGTTAACATTTAACTTTGCAGAGACTAAGCCCTAATCAATAATGACTAGAAAGTCTCTGTTATGTCCCATCCTAGAAAGTCAGATGACACTTGCTTAGGCTGCCTTGATGGAGTATGTTCTAGTATGATACCACAAGTACTCACAGCCTTGTTTTTGCCTTATTTCTGGACACTGTGAATCTATGAGCTGTGTGTACTAAATGAATATTTCTTCATGAGGGTGTAAATTATTGCCTTTGGTCAGTTACGTTGGTTTGTTAATGTGTTGTGCTAGTTTGTTCATTCCATTAGCGTGTATGGAGCATCCACTGTGTGTGTTGCTCTGTGCTGGGTGCCAAGGACCCTGCCCACAGGGAGCTCACTATCGTGACTAAGACAAAAGAGCAACTAGATACGTACAAAATAAAAAATTAACTGCCGTAAGAAAGGTATGGATTAAATACTCAGGACTTTCAGAAAAGTGAGGAATTTCTTCCAGCTGGTGATGGGGGGAGATGAGATAGCTCACAATCTGAGCCTGCCTTCAAGGGTCGGTACCATTTGGGCATATGGAGGGACGGGAAGGACACAGCTTGCAGGGCAAACCAAAGGCATGGAGATGGGAAAATGAAGAATGAACGTCCACAAAGCAAGTAGTTCATTCTGTAGCAAAAGAAGGTGTGTGAGGGGCGACAAATGGAAAGTGTCTTTGGAGAGATGAGCTCAGGATGGACTTTACCGTTGTATCTGAGTTTGAACTTTATTTGGTCTTGAAGGTTTTAGTGGGAGTTTGAGGAGCACAAAGCCCTGTGTAATTTTCAGTTGCAATCAGCATTCCTACCTTTTTTCAGGAAATGATATCTTTGGTTATCGGGAAAATAATATGGATATCTTAGTGCAAAACGATCTCGTGTCCAAGGGAAAATGTCACAGCTCTAGTCAACTCCCCAAAGGTAGTAGAATTTGCCAGGCACCAGCATGATAGTCTTTAAAATCAGAGCAGTAGAATTTCCTGGTTCACATCCTAGATCGTATTTCTTCCTTTTCCTCTTCCTGGAGGTGCCCTTGTATTCGGGTCTGAGCATTCCTGGGGAAAATAATCCCCATGCCAGCCGAAACTAAAAACACACAGCACAGAAGCAGCTCTCAATTGTTGTAAATGAAATCAATGAGTTCCCACGGAATCCTGAGGAAATGCAACATCCTTATAAGTCCACACCTCCTTCCTGGGATTCACTTCTGCTTTTCTGTAGAATGAAAAGGGTTGGAAGGTCTTCCCACAATCCCCATTGTTTTCATAACTTGTTTGTAAAATGGGGGTAAGCAAATGAAATGGCTTTTTGATAGTAAGTAGCAAATCTTTTTAAAACTAGAGTAGGCAGGGGATGAAGGTCAAGGCACTTTAGGACTCAGGAAGTAGAGACATTGAAAGCAATATCAGCGAGACTCACAAGAAAAGTTTGTGTAATCTGGTGGCTGGGATCGTAAAACCCAGTGGGATTGGAGTCAGTTATATATGGGGTGTAGGACAAGCCAATGAGAAGTGATCCAAGTTTGGGTCAGCTGCAGGGCTTAACCCTTCTAGAACAAACATGCACTGTTCCTCTTCATCATCTTGTCCTCCATTTCTTTTAAAAAATCAGGGGACCTAGTTTCTTCATTAAGCAAATACTTAGGATCACTGATGGGAATCAAATTCTCTACATCTTCTGAGAATCGAGTTCTTTCACAGGGATTATAACGCCTGGACACACAATAGATATTCATCGTGGAATAACCAGTGACCAATGACTAAATCCATAGTGAGATGGTAAAGGAAACTGCAAAAGGGTGACAAATTGCGATAGCAGTCTGGGGAAGACAAGAGCTCAGCCGACCTCATGGTCCTTGCCCAAGCTCATCCTAGAAGGGCATCCTCTAAGCCAGCATCCCATGCAAGTCCCGGCATGAGCCCTTTTGGCTTATTTTGCCTTGTTCGTAAACATGATTTTTAAAAAAAAAATTCCTGTTGCCATTGTTTTCACACTGTTTTCTTTAATGCCAGTTTATTATTTTTTCATATTATATATACATAATTTTTTTGACATTGTTTTATTTTCCCCTCCTCCCTCCCTTCTGGTAACCACTAGTCCACTGTTCATGTTCGTGAGTCTCTGTTTGTTCTATTCATTTGTTGCTTTTTGGTTTATATCCCACATATGTGATATGTGATTTTCAATCTTTTCTGTTTGGCTTATTTCACTTATTATTTCAAGTATGATTATTTCAAGATCCATCCATGTTGTTGCAAATGGCAGTATTTCATCTCTTCTTATGGCTGAGTAATATTCTATTGCATATATGTACCACAGCTTCTTTATCCAATCATCTATCATGGGACACTTCGGTTGCTTCCATGTCCTGGCCACTATGAATAATGCTGCCTGGAAAGTTTGCTCTCTTACTGGCTTTTTCTCTGAGTTTTTTTTAGTGTTAGGTGACTTGTGGAGTGACAATCTTCTTGTAGATAAATTAAGTGGCATTTAATTCAATGTTCACTCAGATGTTGGGCCCTATAAATTGAGAGAGAAAAGGATGATGTGTTATGGCAGCTTGTAAGAAATGGTAAAAATTGATTTGAGAAAACAGATGGGATCTCTAAAAGACTGTTCAGTCATTCACCAAGCCCTAAAAGCATTCAGTTGTAAATTTTGAAATAAGGAAAAAAATCCCTGGGTTAAAAAGGAAGATGAACTTTTATGTTAAAGTTAAATTTGTTGTGCATTTTTATGTCAAGGCATTCTCCCTCTATGGAGACCTTGGCAATTGCTTCATCTAGAACCACTGGATGAAGATTAATACCCAAACATCAGTGCTATTCGTGTCTTCTGGACAGATGTCTGATCTTGGATGATGTATATCCTGTTAGGGGCCAACCTGACTGTCCATAGTTGTAATCCATTGTCACTCGTAGATAAGGGTTAGATTTTCACCCCATTTGATCATTTATAAGAAAGCTCTCACGATATAATTAGAGTCAGATTCTGGGTCTCATTAAACTCAGGGAACCCACAGTCATTCGTGGCTTTCTGTGTAAATGGCTCTAGAATGATGATAATGCGACAGTGCAAATCTGCTGGCATTCAGAAACTGGATTATGATGAACCACTGTGGTAAAAGCCGATCTCCCAAGTTCAAGTCTTGGGCTTCCTAGGGCAAAGCAGAAGAAGAACTCTTGGGCTGCACAGAAATTCAGAAATTCATCCTCTCTGGAGAAGATTTATGTTTTGACTCCTGCGTGCGAATAATGGCTGTTTATCCAGTCTACCCCAAGTTTCCTAAAACTGACAACTCATGAAACAAATTTAGCTTTTCTCAGTGGAAATTAAATTGAACTGTTTATTTAAGTTGTCTGTAACACATAGGGGAATGTCTCCCCTTAGATATTCCTGTTACCTTCTTAGGTATATTCATGAGAAATAATGAGAAGACATCAGTAGAAAGTCTTCAGTATTTTAGAATAAGAGATTCATTTTGTGAATGAATGAATGAATGAATGAATGAATATAAGGCTTAGTTACTTTAGTATTACTTTCAGAATAATACTTTCAAGTTTCAACTTTGAAACATTTTTTTTTAACGGAATCCAAACATTCCATTATCTGCTAATCTGTCAAGTTTGGATGTAATGAACTGTTTTGTCATATTTAGGTGGCTCAGATTGGAGTAGATTACATCTACATGTCTCTGAAGAGTCCTTCTGACATATTTGAATTTAGTAATGCAGATTTCGAAGGCTAATACTTAGATGTGAAATAATTGGCCTTAACTGGGAGCCCAGTGGATGGGCTGTAGGAATGAAAAGATAAGACATGATTTTCTTGATGTATCTTAATGTGCTTTCTCCCCATAATACAGGAATTCTTGATCACATCTCCCTTACACTATGCCACACACAACCTCCTTGTCTTGAAATATTTAGATGTTTGACTAGAGCATCAGGGACGTGTTTCTGGCACAATATAAAAAAAACAGTAAGAATGGGCTGTGACAAGTTTCAAAAATGGCCCTCGTAGTTCTCAGTTTTCACTAATGGTTGGATAGATTCTGGTGAGATTGTCGGAGGTGCAAGAGGAATGACCCCAGGTGAGAAAGTGACTGTCAGGGAGAAGATTGGGGTCCCATTATTGCTCCTGTGCATGCCATTCACAGACAAACATGGTCCCAACCATTCATCATTTTGCTACTGAACCCACTTCCTTTTGTTTCTGCTTCTTAACATCTAGTTTAAATGATTTTTCTCAATAAATGAATATGACATTGCTTTTTATGGTAATCAAGATGAAAAATTATCTTTCTTACAGATCGTGAGAGAAATGGGACACATCATCTCTTACCTTCGTTTGATTGACTTCTATTTTTAATGGCTGAATGTTGTAGGGAAAACTGAAGAGCTTTGTTCTAATTTTGAAATTCCCCAGCAAAATAATTGAGTCATGCATAGACAATGTTCGTTAACAAGAGCACAATTGTAGCACTGGTTATTTTTGTTTGAAACACAAAGATGAAATTTTAAATTCAGCTATTTAGAAAGCCCAAGGCTACCACTGAATGTAAAGGGCTCTCAGTGAGGAGCAGCACAAATAAAGATTTTTACAACCACTGAATGAACTTCCCAGCCTAGGAACTTATGATAAAGCTTTTACCATGCTTTTGAAAGTATTTTCAGTAGATAGAACATCAAGTTCATGTATATGAGGTGATGGAAACTCTCATAGTAGCCTGATTCTCTGACTAGGCAAGTTCCAATTATCAGGCTGTGATAAAGTCCAAGGAAGCCTTCCATCTGTTTATCTAGGTTGGGAAGATGGTGCCTCGCTCATCCCTGCAGGTGTTAGAAGGAGATGCTTGCTGTATCTAGTGGTTAGAGATCCACAGCAAGGTATAGTCTATAGTGTAGGGAAAGCAAAAGCGGTATTTCTTATGTAAATATACACAAAAAAAACAAAGACCAAGTTCCTATCATCACTTCCTATGATCACCTGTTGAGGTAAATGACATTCAATGAGCATAGGAATATGCCTTGAAGCCAGATGTAACAAGAATCAGCCAGTAAATAAATGGATTGAATTCAATCAAGTAGTGAGGCAACTGGAGCTATCTTTGAATGTCACATACCTAAACCAGGCGATATAGGTGAAAGAGATGATTAAAAAGTTAGATTCCTAAGGGAATTCTCATGGCAAGAAATAATTGCATTTCCTAGGGAATTAGAAACCCTGTGCAACCCACCATAACAGGGGCCTGATGAGAATACCTCGCTGGTACCAGTAGAACCAGTGAGCCTTGAGCTCTTGTGAATTATTCTCAAATCTTTGGCCATTAATTCTTGACCTGGTCATCACAACTTCTTTGAGATGACCAATTTGCTTCCTTTTGCAAAAAAAAAAAATTCTTGTTTTCCTCCTCCCCAAGAAGGTTGAGAATTATGTATAAAGATGAAGACCCAAATAATACCCATACAATCAATATTTTGTGTTCCAATTTAAGACTAAAACATATTTGTTTTTTAAAGACTTGTAGCATTTAAAACAATATGACATTACAGAAATTTGACAGCTTAGCTTTGAGATTTCATTCTGAAACATGTAATTTATTAGACCTGTGATTTTAAGTTGTAAGCATAAAATAGTTTCAAACTAAAATTGCAGTGTTCAAGAAACTGGAGTTTCACTACGTTTCTAAGTTGAATTTATTAGATTTCTAAGATCTACTTAAGAACTTCAGATCATTTACATTGTTAGAATTTTATTTTTACCCCATTAGGCATTTAAAGTACTTACAAAGTCAATTGAATATGTTACATTTATAAATGCAATTTAGAATGTTACAGGGATTTGGTGATGAAAATCTGAATAATGATTACCCAGGGGGGTGACAATTGACCGGAAGAGGGGCTCAAAGGTACTTTTTACGGTGATAGAAATATTTTATATTTTGGTTAAGCTGTTGGTTATATGAGTTATCAAAATCCATTGAATTGTCCCTTAAGATTGATGCATTTCCCTTTATGTAAATTTTACCTCAAAGAAATCTGTACAGGAACTTAACTAATTTATAGATGAAATTAGTTGTTTCATGGAGTTGACTCTGTTTAACTTGAGTTAATCAAACATTGTTTCAAGGACCCCTGAGAGTGATTATTCATGGTTTTATAAAATTTCTTGGATTTATGAGTAGAAGAATGAGATTCATAATCAGAAGTTAAAGCTTAAGGAAGATTAATAGTGATTTGTCGACATATAGATAACAGTCCCTGGGCAAAAATCCTCACGGTCTTTAAGTGCATGTCTGGTCCCTCTCCCGGTTGGCTGGAAGCAGGACAGTATCTTTCTTTCTTAGCATCTCCCGCATTTAGCACATAGCACATGGCTACTGATGAGAAAATGAGACTCCCAGGCAGACTAACTGCCTCCTTCTGTCCTCCCTCTGTCATTAGCACCTTTGCGTAGATCAGCGTGTCTGATACATTCTCATCCTGAAGGACAGAGGACCCTTCTCGAGCAGCCTGTACACAGGATAGTGTCTGTGGTGGCAGATCTCAGCAGCCACAAATCCCTGGAGGCAGTATCTGATGGGTGATGCACACAGGAGCTCCACCCAGCGTGAAGTGGTGTCACTGGATGAGGGCTAAGAGGATGGGGTCAACAGAGGGAAGTGAAGGATGAGATCTGTCTATTGGATCATTGCCGAGCCCTCTAGGGAGATCACAGTGGGTCTTTCCCACCCCCTCATTGTAAACCTATCTTTTTCCTTTTGACTCTCTGGGATACCCTTTCCATCCCTTTTGGTTTATAAAAGAAAAATGACCAAATAGGTACTTTGAATCAAGTTGGGGGAAACACTTTTAAATGCTTCCACGTGTGTAGGATGGCTAATCAACCTAGGTCTGAAAATGTCTTAGAAGGTGATGTTTTCAATATCAGACTCTCTTGATGCCCAAACACACACACACACACACACACACACACACACACACACACACACACAC